>CAUYQV010100425.1:0-23032 GCA_963574575.1 Galagoides demidoff | reverse complement strand
TTTTTGTAGACATAAGGTCTCACTATGTTGCCCAGCCTGGTCTTGAATTCAAGTGATCCTCCTGCCTTGGCCTCCCAAAGTGACAGGTGTGAGCCATTGCTCCTGGCCTGTTTTATTTTAAGTCTTCAATTTCTATGTGTTTAGAGTAGGAGGGAAGATCTTTAACACATCAGCTCATTGAGTCATTTTAACTATCTACAAAGAAGATGTTTCTATGCTTTTTATATAAGTTCAGAGAGGTTGTTACTTATTCATAGTTACATGGCTAGTGAGTGGTGTACCTGAGAATTGAAAATACTCTGTTATTTTCATTCTCCTGAATTTTTGATTTATTTTGGTTGCCTACTATTATATTCATAGGCATTAGATCTATAATATAAAACTCATCAAAATTAATATTAAGTGTGGTGCTTTTGAGGAGATTCCAGGGATATCTTTTTTTTGTTTAAAACACTTGTTATATATGTTAATTTATTTCAAATAATCAGTAGGATGGATGTTGTAACTGTCAATAATTATTAATGATTTAGGTGCTCAATGTATGCATTTCACATATTTTAATCATCACAGTCATGCTGTGTGGTAAATATAATCATGCCTTGCTTTATAGCAGTTGAAACTGAATTGCAAAGAGATTAAGTAACTTGCTTATGGTTACATAATGAGTAATACAAGAGCCAAGCTTGGCACCTAGACGGGTTTGATTTCAAAGCTTATGCTCTCAACTATCATATTATACTACTTAGGGCAGAGCCCCTTTGTCAATTATGGTGGGGGAGACTAAGGCTTATCTTGTAGTTCATATGTTGGTGAGTCTCAGCCTGTAGTGACATGCCTCTCCTTGTGGGTTGTTTCAGTAATTAGCTGTTCTGTATATGTCTCCAGGATTTCCAGAAAGAAAGGGAAGATCGTTTTAAAAGAGGCACGCCTCTGATAGGCTAATGATATTGTTCCATCTGAGGGAATTTGTTTGGGGAGTGTATATCTGAATCTGTAGTAAGGCGTCAGATTGCAGTTGGAAGGGAGGGGTTAAGCTGGGTGGGATCAGGAATACTCGTAAGAACCATAGCGGCCTGTCTGGATGAAAGGGGTTTTCAAAGTAAAAACATTGGGGATTTTGGAAGAGTTCTGCTATTTGTCTAGATATGGTTTTTAAATAAGGTCTCTAGAAGAATCTTGTTTACCTCTGAGAACTGAAGAGTGTGTAAAATCTTTGTCAGTATTAGGTTCAGCGTGCCTTTTCTGGGCCAGCAGAGGGAGCTCTGTAATAAATTATGGGATGTAATTGTGTTCCCATTTGAGTTCACAAATCCCCTTTCTATGGCAGGCTTTTTAATAGATCAAGACCATTATTTATTTATTTTTACATATATTTTAAGTAACCACAGCAACACTAGGGCAAGGCCTTTAGTTAGGGGATTAGATACCTTATACTTGGCAAAGTTCAAATAAGACTGAAGTCAGCCAAAACATTTCAAAATAGTAACTTTTCCTCTCCTTTCCTAGATTTTCCAGTGAACTTAACCAGAATTGGTGTTTTCTTTCAGCAGCACGGTACCATGCATATGTGTTTTTTTAATAATTGTTTTGAGACAGAGTTTTACTTTGTCACCCTTAGTAGAATGCCGTGGCATCACGGCTCACAGTAACCTCAAACTCTTGGACTCAAGCAGTTCTCTTGCCTCAGCCTCCTGAGTAGTTGGGACGACAGGCGCCCGCCACAACACCCAGCTATTTTTACAGCCGCTTGCTGAGGCTGGTTTCAACCCTGTGAGCTCAGGCAATCCACCTGCCTCGGCCTTCCAGAGTGCTAGGATTACAGGCATGAGCCACCACGCCTGGCTTTTTTTTATATTTTAGATGCTGGGGTTTTCGCTAGTTACATGCATTGTGTTTTCTCCTAGCTGTGGCTCATCCTTTTAACTTTGCAGAGCCTTTTCTTACACAGCAACTTCCAATTCTATGACATCACGTTTGTCTCAGTTTTCTTGTACAATTATGTCTTCTGTGTCATCTTCGTGATCCATACTAGAAATAGAAAGAATCCAACATTCCAAAAACATTAAAATATTTTTGTAAGTAATTCATATATTTGGATGCAAAAAGGATTTTTTTTTTTCAGAAGCAAAGATGGTAAACAAGGAAATGACAGCCCAAAGGATGGTCACTTACATTAATGTGTACCCATCCACTAAACATTTGGCATGCAGAGGTTCTCCCTGGGTCTAATAATGTCATGAATTTCTCTCAGTGCATTCCCAAGAGATGCATATCAGCTGGTCTCCCCTCCTCATCTCTAGGCTTAATAGACCAGACGAGGCAGAACTTGGACTATAAATTGAATGATTGTTTCCCCTGACTCAAGCCTTTAAAATTAAACTCAGTAAACTTGCTGGAGTGAGGAGGTGGCTTCTTTTTAAAACTTACTTAGTTAATAAAATTCTCATTTTTCCTCTATAGCAATAGCCACATGAATCTCTTCGGAAAAGAATTTTAAAGCAATTATGGCATAATTAAGTTAGGGCAACTCAGAAGCATATTTCAGTTAAATGACCGAGATAATATTATTTAAAAACACATATTTATCATTCCTCAGAAAGTCCTGAGCTTCATGAAGGCACCTATTGTTGCTGCATGTTTGCTCATGTTAAAATCAAGTGAAAGGCCAGACTCTTGTTGAAATGATTTTATTTCAACACTGTTCATCAGATTCTAAATTCAGAGCTGCATAAGGTAGAAATTCTTGACTCACAGCCTATTTTCTTTACACCTGCAGTTGGTTGAAAGGATTTGTTTTATTAGCATTGCCTCTTCTGTGTTTTCTGTCTCTTTTTGTGCACATGCGCTTTCTCTCTCTCTCTCTCTCACTGGGATTATAGCATTCGAAAGCATAGTAATTAGGACATAAAGTACTGATATATTTTAACACTTCTTTTACCACAAAAACCTTACAGTCCAATTTCTGATCTTCTCAGGATTTTAAAAATGATCATCAGAGAATATCAAGTGTCCATGTATGCTTGCCACTCCGCACAGCATCATAGGAGAGTGTCAGATAGCATCAGTGCAGTTGTATTTATACGTACCAAAGCTAAAACTTAAAACATCTGGTTGTGTTGGAATCCTATATCTGCGTAAGGACAAGAGAAGGAAAAACAGCTGGGTATGGTGGCTCACACCTGCTAATGCTCACACCTTAGCATTCTGGGAAAATCACTCGAGGTCAGGAGTTTGAGACCAGCATGAGCAAGAACAAGACCCATCTCTATCAAAAATAGAAAAATTAGCCAGGCATGGGTGTGTGTCCTGGTGGTCCCAGCTACTTGGGAGACTGAGGCAGGAGGATCCATTGAGCATAGAAGTTTGAGGTTGCTGTGAGCTCTGATGATGCCACAGTACTCTAGCCTGGGTGACAGAGCAAGACTCTGTCTCAAAGGAAGGAAGGAAGGAAAGAAAGAGGGAAATGGAAATAGGAGAATGAGCTTTAATTTTTGGAATCAGAGTCTTCGGCTTCAAACTTGACTCAGGGTTTTATAAACTGAGTCTCCCTAGTCTAATTATTTCCTTTTTTGAAACTCAGTTTCCTAGTTAGAGAAAATGGGGCACAGAAGTTCTGATTTTGTAGTTTTTGTCAAGATGATATGAGATAATAAATTAGTGAGTGTATATAAGTGCTCAAAATGGTAGGCATTTTAATAAGTATTTGTATTATGAGTTTTCTAATATATGAGAGGGAATTTAAACATTCCTTCAACCAGGGCTAATTTTCTTCATCTTAACTCCTTTTCTCTTGATAGCTGTACTTTTAATTTTTACTCTTGGTATTAATGGGTTTTTGTAAGTGTCACCTCAGGTATGTCTGAGTGCTAGCAAGAAAATGGTTGTGCTGGCCTGGCGCCTGTGGCTGAAGTGGCTAAGGGGCCAGCCACATATACCTAAGGTGGTGGGTACGAATCCAGCCCAGGCCCACCAAACAACAATGACGGCTACAACCAAAAAATAGCCAGGCATTGTGGCGGGCGCCTCTGGTCCCAGCTACTTGGGAGGCTGAGGCAGGAGACTCGCTTGAGCCCAGGAGTTGGAGGTTGCTGTAAGCTGTGATGCCACAGCACTCTATCCAGGGTGACAGCCTGAGGCTCTCTCTCAAAAAAAAAAAAATAGAAAAGAAAGAAAGAAAATGGTTGTGCTAAGGGAAGGCCATTTGTCAGTTTCAGTAATGTTTTCCCAATGTGCTAAGAAGAGAGAGGGAGCATGTGGGGTGTGTGTGTGTTTTAAATTCCTTGGCAAAAAGATGATACGTGTTTTTGAGAATCTGTTAAATAGCTCAAAATACAAGATGAAAGATTTCAAAGAAGTCCAGACTTTGGATCCACATGAGCCTTCTTTTGTAAAGTTTCAGACTCTTATCCTAATACTGTGGAATTTGTTACCAACTGGATTTTTTCCGTCTCCCAAAGATAATCACTGTGTTTCACTGTGCATTTTATCAGAAGCTCCCTCTTGAGTGAGGTTTACAATAGAAGAGCAGACATCTTGATACTTATACGTTTCTCACAGTTTCACAAATAATTCAAGGTCATCCTGCCAGAGTAGAGACTAAATCCTAATTGTTTGTGCAGTTTTTCTTATTGCGTCCAGATGTTGGGCCCGCTTTTATCTTTAGAAACCATTAGCATTCTTGATTTTTTTGGACTGAGCCAAAAAGCACAGACTCTTGGTGCCTGAAAATTCATTCAAAACACCCTGCCAGACCACATATTAGGATATGAAAGTACCAGATCTCAGTTTGACTTGGGAGAAGGGCTGTAGGCCTGTATTTTTGGAAAGATAGCTACTCTAGTATAGTTATATTAATAAAAGCAGAGCCAACAACAGCTATAGGAGAAATATAGTTTCCAAGAGAGGGCAATAGCAAATAATAATAAAGAACAAAGGAAAGCAAATCCCAAAAGATACACTTTGGCGGTTATTGCTAAGAGATTGGTAAGTTAGTCTTGTTCAGTTAGTGGAATATATTTCTCTGGCAGCCTAAACTATTCTGACTTTACTCTTGATCAGCAAGAAAATGGGGGTGCATTTTCCAATATCAATTTAAATGGATCTATAAAGAAAAAAGGAGATTATTTTCTTCATGTTTATGCTCTAAGAAATATCAACTTAGAATCAGTATTTGTTAAAAATAAGCAATGCCAACCAAGAAGTATTTATTAAGGAATCACTATAGCATCATTACTGTGTAGTGTACAAAAACTAGTGTCATTACTGCTGACCTGAAACTTAGAGACTGAAAGAAGAAGATGACCTTTGTCATTATCTAATAGTTATGGCAGGCCTACTATTACAATTGTTCTTTTGAATTCTTTGTATGTATAGAATGTTATCCTGGGTGCTCCAGATACAGTGGTATTTTGATAATGACACTATTTAGTTAGGAGAAAGGATCTCTACATATGAAGGTAATGAAATACTAGGCCAAATGCTGGGTAAATGGTACAGAAAAGTGTCAAAGGATTTAGGAAAACCAAGGCAAGGACTCAGATATGCAGGAAAGCTGGGGAAGATTCCAGCAGATACAAAGTCAGAAAGGTAGAAATGAATATTCAGTCTGGCTGAAGCTTATGTGGATGTTGACTGGATTTTGGAGGACCATGAATTACAAAGGAGTTTGAACTTGATGCTGTTAGTAATAGGATATATTTTGATCAGGAAAGTGATACAGTGGAGTCCCAAAAGGCTGCAAAAGGTGAGACCAGTTAGGATATTCTTGTGATAACCATTCTGACTTCTGAAACTTTTGTATCTTTGTAGAAGCGCTGCCCCTATTGTTCTAGTTAGTAACCCTTTGAAATTTGTATTTGCATCTTTTTGAATAGCTGTATTAAAACAACTAGAGCACCATTGCCCAGAAATAAGGTCAGTTCACTTAAAGGCAGTTACCAAAACTAAACTGCTTAACAGGAAGAGTCGTTCAGGACCCCAGGGAATCTTTTAAGTAGTTATTCTAGTGATTCTTAGTGGTTTCAAAGAGCACTGGAATATAAATAAAGGAATATACAGGTCACACACAGTACCTTGGATAATAACTTGTATAACTAAATGCATCAATTAAATATAAAGCACTTAAGTATCTGGTCACAAAAACAAAAACAACCACTACATACACATAGCAATGTTAGATTTAAAAAGAAAGCTTATGATAAGAATTACACATTAAAGCATTCTAAGCCTAAAGAAAACATATGAGGGATTACTAGTTATTTTTTTGCAAATATTTATGCATGAAACAGAAAAGAAAGTGCAGGTTCTGCCCAATTCTGTAGTTTGGACAAAGTTAATTATTATTTAGAGAGAAAATAGTTATTATAGGAATTAAGGAAAGAGTAGGCTGACCATGGTGGTTTACATAGTAGCAGTCTGGAATATGAAGGTTTGAAATGGAAGGCCATAATTTTAAGGTCCAGTAGGTAGTCATTCCAGTGGGAAAAGTGGGCTTCAATCTTTGATTAAAGCTTCATCTCACTTATAACTACCCTGACATTGTGTTACAGTTAATATGAGTCCAGAAATAAGGACAGATAATAGCAGAAAGGGGTCTTGTTGGTTTTTCTTTTTAATTGAGTTATTGCTATATAATTCTTATACCATACAATTCACTCATTTAAAGCGTACAATTCAGTGGAAGTTTTACTGTTTTTTAATTGAGACATAATTCATGTTATAGGATTTGCCATTTTAAAGCATGGAGTTCAGGTGTTTTTTGTTTTTTTTTAAGGATTAATATTAACAATGTATTGCAACCATCCCACTATTGAATCCCAGACTTTCTGATCACACCCCCCTCCCCACATAAACTATAATCCTGTTAGGTGTCACTTCTCATTCCCCTCTCTTCTCCAGGCAACCATTAATCTACTTTCTGTCTCTGTGGATTTTTCTATTCTGGACATTTTATTTAAACGGAATTAAACAATATGTGGCTTTTTGCATTTGGCTTCTGTCATTTTGCATAATGTTTTCAAAGTTTATACATGTTGTTATATGTATCAATATTTCATTTCTTCTTCTTGCTAAATAATATTCTTCCACTGTTGGATATACTACATTTTAGTTATCTATCAGTTGGTAGATATTTGGGCTAGGTCTTTTTGCTTTTGCATAGTGTTTTTCAAAGAAAAATAAATAGAAGGTACAGTTGCTTATGAATTCACTCTTTTGTGAGCTTTGACAGATTGTCCATTTAGCTTGACAAATGCTGCCTACAGTGAAAAACAGGCCAGTTGTAGTATTGGAGTTCATGTATTTCTTGCATCAGATAAAAGAATCAGAGCAAGATGTGACTATTTTCAAGGCTTGGTTTCTTTGCTTTAGTCCATTTTTCCTATGGCTTTAGGTTTCTTGTATTATCATTCAACTGAATGTCTTCATTTTCTGGGATACATTTGAAAAAATACTCTAGCTCTAGTCAAAACAAAAAGCCCACTAGCAAGCTGAAGCCCTGGGGACAGCCTGGCCTTTAATCAGCTTGGAGTGATTCTCTCATGCTTTTCAGCACTGTCAGGTTGCTGTCCACCGCACTTGATCATTTGTCTAACTGAAGGGTGCTGAAAGAAAAGTTCAAAGATAAGGTTACTGGGAAAATTCCATTCCCTCACTCTTTGTACATTTAATGGCAGTTCTAACATGTTGAGAATCTTTATTTTGATTTTAGAGAATTTACAATATGAGATGCAGCTTTTTTAAACTTAAAACCTAACAATTGGCATTCGAATCCTGTCCTTATTGGTTACTAGCTATGAAATTGTAGGCAAATCTCTTACCTGTAAAAGGGGGATAAAAACACATACCTCAGAATATTCTTTGAGGATTAAGTGAGGTAGTACATTGCCTGGGATTTGCTTGGTATCTGGTAAGTGCAAAGCCTCTTCCCTCCCTCCTTTATATGATGGTCATAAAGTTTGGATAAGAACATCATGTGAAAGCCTGAAATGTAGACGGTACTCAATAAAGGTTTGTTGAATCTGAACCTGAGTTCCCAAAGAATGGAACTCTTTTTGTAGATTTAGGGTGGGGTTTATGAGTATGTGTATGTTTGTATAAGAGAGAGACAGATTAGACTGTATCAGTTAGCTTTTGCTGTATAACAAAAGACTCCCCCCCCCCAGTGTAGTGGCTTATAATAGCTCCATTTTATATAATTCATGATTCTATAAGTCGGTAATTAGATTGGACTCAGCTAGGCAGTTCTTCCAATCTGGGCTAGTTCGCTCTGCTCTTTCGTCAGCTGGGGCTGGCTGATTTATGAAGTCCTCAGCTAGAGACATCTGCTCACCAGCCTCTTCATGTGGTATTTCATCATCTTGCAGGCTCATTCAGACTTATTTTCTGTAGTTGAATACACATAATTTTTAAGTTTCTTCTTGCTATGCATTTGCTATTATCTCAGTGACCAAAGCAAGTTAGATAGCTAGGCCCATTGTGGGAAAGCAGAACTCAGGAGGGGCTGGGCATCATAGCTCATGCCTGTAATGAGCTAGCACTGTGGAAGGCTCAGGCAGGTGGATCTCCTGAGCTCCAGCCCAAGCAAGAGAGAGACCCCATCATGGCAGGCGTCTGTAGTCCCAGCTACTCAGGAGGCTGAGGCAAGAGGATCGCTTGAGCCCAAGAGTTTGAGGTTGCTGTGTGCTATGATGCCAGGGCTGTCTACCTAGAGTGACAGAGTGAGACTGTCTCCAAAAAAAAAAAAAAGTAGCAGGAGGATGTTATTGTAGCCATTTTTGAAGATAGTATGTCTTAGATACTAATTGTGATAAGGGTACAAATCTCTTTACTGAGAATTATTATTCTAGAAAATCAGACTAAGAAAGGTGCTTCATCTTAATTACAGTGTGTTTTTTTTTTTTATTTTTTTAGAGACAGAGTCTCACTTTGTTTCCCTCAGTAGAGTGCCATGGTGGCGTCACAGCTCACAGCAACCTCCAGCTCTTGGGCTTAGGTGATTCTCTTGCCGCAGCCTCTTGAGTAGCTGGGACTATAGGTGTCCACCACAACACCCGGCTATTTTTTTTTTTTTAATTGCAGTCTGGCTGGGGCTGGGTTCAAACCTGCAAATCTCGGTATATGAGGCCAGTGCCCCACTCACTGAGCCACAGGTGCTGCCCTTAATTACAGTGTTAAATAATGTTGGTAACAGTGGAACTGCTATCTCCATAACCCATCCGTGAAGCAGTCTTATACATAGGAAAGAATCATTACAGTGAGAGCATTTAATTTCTGGAATGACTAAATACAGGGATCACCTGTTTCTGAATGTATATACAGTTTCTTGCCAGTTAAGGTGGCTTCCCTAACTGGTTGATTCTTTAATTTTTTTTCTGCTTTCATTACATAAAACATTTTTAACACCTGTATCTCTAGATCAGTGGTTCTCAACCTTCCTAATGCTGTGACCCTTTAATATGGTTCCTCATGTTGTGGTGACCCCGAGCCATAAAATTGTTTTCGTTGCTACTTCATAACTGTAATTTTGCTACTGTTGTGAATTGTAATGTAAATATCTGATATGCAGGATGTATTTGCATTGTTACAAAGGGGTCGTGACCCACAGGTTGAGAACCGCTGCTCTAGATGGTTTCTTTATTATAGTTTGGTCATCTCTTCCATCTGTAAAAATAAGCCACAACAACAAAAAGATCTGAAGACTCAGAGACATTCTTGTCACTAACATATTTATTGAGTGCTATTTTTTCATTTGGTCTGGTCTTTGTTTTATGTCCATACACATCTAGCTGTAACACATTTTAGATTACAATCATCAAATATCATAATTCCTCTGGAGATAAGAACTTCTTTTGAATAGTTATCAATAACTGGAGCATAAATAGGTTTTCATATGCTATTGCCAAGTTATAAAATCACAGAATTTTCAAAGCTACAAGGGAAATTGGAAATAACATGGCCCAGTGTCCTCTTTGTGAAGATTGGGAACCTGTGATTTTCTCAAAATCGTATAGTCAGAAACAAAATCTAAATTTTTGAGCCACATACTGAGGGATTTTTTTCCAAATTTTTTATTTTATTGTAGTAAAATATATATAACATGAAATTCTGAGAGAGGGATTTTTCTGTTGTCCTGCCTCCAAAATCAAGTTATATATATATATAACTTTTTAACTTATCATTTTGTTACAGTTAAATTTCTAATACATGTGTGAATCTTGCTCTCAGTTTATTTACATGATTAGATCAAAAACCTTTATTATAAAATTCACTGTAGTTTTTGGAACTTCGAATTTTAAATTTATAATCAGGTCCCTACTATTGTATCGAACATGAAAAGAAAGGAATTTCAGATAGAATTTCTTATTTCTAACTCTTAGTTGTTGAAAGAGAAAAGAACAGTTGGTATTTTAACTCCAGAAATGTTAGAAATCTTTAAGGAGTGTTGGGAAGGGCTGTCATAACCCAAATATGAAGAAAGCAAATGTTCTTGCTTTTTCATCTGAACAGTGATAGAAATTAGACAAATGATTATGCTCTAACATAACAGGCATTCTTTTGATTTTTTTTGGCATGGTTTAGAACTAGACCACAGAAATATTATCTTTAGTGTTTCAACTCAATTGAAAGATTTTAATTTCTAAAATCCGCCTGTATTGCAACTAAAAGGAATTAATGAACAACCATGGAAGTATGTCTTATTATTGGATATAATGTTTATTTAAAAAGGACAACATCCTTATGGTTTTGGCAGCAATTTCACAGGAGAAAGAATTTTAAATACCTGTTATTTCTGTCTGGAAGTTGCTGTTTTTATTGATAAACCCATTTTAGTCATTTCTCTATGGGATCAGTGGGTGGTGGCAGGAATGAGGAGAGAGAGGTTGGTACATTCTATGTTCAACTCACTCTCGAATTTTAAGTGTGTATTTCATAAGAAAGATGATTTTATTTTTTGTTATCGTAACAGAGTTATCAAATGGCGATTTTTCTAAAGAAGAGCTGTCCCTTCTCTCCCACACCTGTCTTACTTTTAGATTATTGCTCTGATCTCATAGATTGAATATCAAAAAGAATACACTGAATAAAAACAAAGCATACCAGCGGGAGCCGCTCAAGATGGCCCCTGCATCCTTTTGATATGTCTCCATCGGTTTTGAATATTTGCTTGCTTTTTTCGGCACAAAAAGATGCTCCAGGTCCATTTTGTAGTTTTCCTGCTTTAGCCCTGGAATCAGCTGTTTTGCTTAAGACGGCCTACTTCCTTTTAGTAGGGAACGGTCTTTGAAAACTAAGATCTGAGTTGGAGGTATGCTTATTGGTTCTGGGGTATCAGTTGCTTCAAGGCCTTTAAATTGAAAAAACTTGGAAGTATCTTCTGTATTTTAAAAAATCACGAGTTCATATTAATACTTTCCATTCAGAGGTAGCACCACAGAGTTCTTCTGTGCCTTCCTTCACTTCACATTACAGAATTTTTTTTTTCCCTGCAGGCAGTCTTCCTTGGAATGCACCTCATTTCATAGTTTGATATTTAGGCAGTGCCAGATCTTCTTTGTAGGATTGTACCATTTTGCATTCCAATTCGGCAACATATGAGTGCCTCTGTCTCCACAGACAGTGTGTTTTCAAGCTTGTGAATTTTGGCCAGTCTGAAATGTAGGAAATGATATTTTTAAGTAGTCTTAATTGAGTTTGTCTTACTGTGAGTGAACCTCAGTATGTTTTCATATGTCTTTTTGGGTCTTTAGTGCATTTTTCTACTTCATTTGTCTTCTATTCCTTGATTTAAAAAGTCCTTTAAATATTAGGAACTGATATATCAAGACTATACATAAATCATTTTTAAAATTTTCTTTAAAACATTTTTATGGTATTTGTTGCAAATAATTTCTTCCATTTGTCTTTTGGCATGGCTTAGTATGTGTTTGCATGATTATTCTTTAAAATTTGTAGTGTTTTTGTTACACAAAACGTTTTTATCTATTTTTTATTGTATTTGGATTTTTTGTCATAGTTCAAAAACCTTTTCCACACCTGGATTTTAGAGGCATTCACCTGTTTTCTTCTAGCATTTATGCATTTTATATTTACAATTAGATCTGCTATCTATTTGGAGTTTTCCTGGTTTAAGGTCTGATGGTAGAGATTCAATTTAATCTTTTTTTGAGACAGAGTCGCACTCTATTGCTCCAGGTAGAGTGCCATGGCATCATCATAGCTCATAGCAACCTCAAACTCTTGGGCTCAGTCTCTCAAGTAGCTAGGACTATAGGCACCCGCCAAGATACCCAAGCAGGTTTTTTTATTTTTAGTAGAGATGGGGGTCTTTCTCTTGCTCAGGCTGGTCTTGAACTCCTGAGCTCAAGCAATCTATCCAGATCAGCCTCTGAGAGTGTGAGGATTACAGGCATGAGCCGCCGAACCTGGCCAGCCATTTGGACTTTTATTTTGTTTCTGGACTGTCTATTCTGTTCAGCTAGTTGGTGTATCTTGTCAGGATGTTTTGTATAAAGTGCACAGTGTACTACATACAGGGTGGGACAGTTAAGGTTGCAAACTCATCCTAGAGTGTTACATACCCCATTGCTGAATATCACCATGGTCACCTTCAAAGTACTCCCCTTCGGAAGCTATGCACTGATACCAGTGCCAAGTCTACCCTTCAAAGCAGTTTTGGAATTCTTCTGGAATAGCCATCAGACCTTTGGTCATACAGTGTTTAATAATTTTGCAAACTCTTTCTGAAAAAGTGCTAGATACCTCATTGCCAAATATAAGTAGGGTCCCCAGATAGTCAAAGGGAGTATTTTGAAGGTGACCATGATGATAATTAGCAATGAGGTATGCAGCACTTTTTCTAGGATGAGTTTGCAAACTTAATTGTCTGACCTCCTCTGTCATCAGTTGGCAGTGCTGTTGCAGTTGCTGGCTCTAGGAGGTTCTCTGAACACCCTTTTTTAAAAATGCATAGGATTATGTGTAGCATCGCTGCAAAGTTGTCCAGAGGAGGGGACTGAGCAAAAGAATATAGTAGCTTCATGACATGTTGGCAGATCCAGAGCGTTATCATTTATGTATCTTTGTGTAGTTCCTATGGAACTATGTTAAGAAATAATACCTTAAATTTGGCTTAACAATTAAACACGAAAAGCCCCTAGCATCATACTTAGAGCACACATAACACCATGTACTCATTGACTAGTCCTAGCAAGTTTTGTGTTTAATACTTAGTAAGTGGGGAGACAACAGTGTGGTAAGCTATTGACAATTTCTGGAAGTGGGTAAATTTGGGATTGGCTGCTATTGAACTTGGCAATGGTGACAGTGAGAACGATGACAAATGTCTGAGAGAGATTGGGTGCTGGCTTGAAAGTGGACTAGGCAAGTGTCATGAGATCAGTAAGATTGCTTAGGACAAGGATGCCTGAAGAGAAATTCTTACTCTTCTTTATCTTCTAGATTTCTACCCACATACCGCTTTAGGCTCTGAACCTTCCGGTTCTTTTTCCTGGTTAACGTGGGAAAGGGCTGCATAAACATAAATGTTCATGGAAAATACTGAAAAAAAAAAAATTCTCTGTTTCCCCATATCAGAATACTAATCACGGGCACAAAGATAACTTTTAGCATACGAAGCAAGTACACTCAGCTAGGTTTTTAAATTATGCCAGGTAAAAGAATTCTTTTGCTGTTGTTACGAGTAATTGCCATATTCTGCTCTCTTATGGTAACTGCTGATTCTGTTCTCCAGAATGGTTTGAGGCCCAGCCTAAGTAAGCTCCCCTTTACCACTCTTCCGTGACCTTCCAACTTGTGAGATCTGGACACATGTAACTCTTTTAGTTAGTTCTATATATTTAATATTTAGTACTCTCTTTTAAAAAATTATTTAAAAGTAAATAGGGGTGGTGCCTGTGGGCTCAAAAGGAGTAGGGCACTGGCCCCATATGCTGGAGGTGGAGGGTTCAAACCTGGCACCAGCCAAAACTGCAAATAAATAAATAAAATAATGTATAGTCTTACTACCAGGGACAAACCCTGTTAACATTTTGATATATTTTCTTCCAGACTTTTTCTCCTATGTATATAATTTTATAGAGTTGGGATTATACTGTATTTACACATATAATATTTTATCTTGTTTTCCCTTTAAATTTATTATAAACCATTTATAGATAGTATTTTAAATGTTACGTGATATTTCAGAGTGGATGGATTGTGACTGACTTATGCATATTTTTCTTACTCCAGTTAGGCCATGAGATTATCAAAGTCACCCTACTGTATTACCTCCTTCCTATTCCAGTGCCTGTAGAGACTTTCGTATTTGATAGATGCTAAATAAATACTTTTGTGTCTCTATTTTCAATCTACATATTATGAGAACTATTTGCTATAGGAGACCTAAAACGTATTATTTGCAGCTTACTCAGAATCCTTCCATCACCCAGTCCTTCTAACTAGAAAAAGGGATGTTAGAGAAATTTTTGCCTGTATTTTAGGGGGACCTTGAATCCTCTTAAAAGAACTCTGTGAGAAATATTTTGAGTGAGCATTTGTGCCCTTTTTCTGTAGTTTCATAGATTCTTGAAGGAGTCTTATCTAACAGAAAGACCCACTGATCCAGAGACTGTAGCCCAGCTAGAGATAGATCTGTTTATTAAACTTATCTAAAATATAACAGTGTTCCTTTTCAATTTTTGTTTTTCTTGGTTTTCAGGAAGGGATGAGACTATGCAGCCTGCAAAACCATCTTTTCTTGAATATTTTGAACAAAAAGAAAAGGAAAACCAGATTAACAGCTTTGGCAAGAGTGTACCTGGCCCACTGAAAAATTCTTCAGATTGGAAAGTGCCACAAGATGGAGACTATGAGTTTGTAAGTAAATGGTTATGTCTTCCAGGGGAGGTTAGTTGCAGTATCACACATCCAATTCGGTCATTTCACTGGAAGTGCTGGAGCATTTTTTTTTGTGCAGTTTGAGTCTCATAATTGTAGTTGGCAGCAATTCCTGGGTTGAGAGACAGTTGCTAGGCAGTTCTGGGGTCCCTGAATAGTGGTGTCTTTTATTGCTTTAAAAATCTTTTGTTCACTTAAGAAAGCAATACTGTGTCATCAAATGAAGATGCAGTTGTCTTTAATAGTTTGAGGTTTTGATTTTACATTTAAGAATTAGATTGAAAGACAGTTTTTATTGTTTTGCAGTGTCTTGTTCTGCTAACCATTCTAATTTTATGCACTCTGAGAGGATTATTCTGATTTTTTTCTAAGAATATAAATTATTTTAAAGTTTCTAATGAAAAGCTGGATGTGTTTTCTTTTCTCTGCTATGGAGCCTTCTCTTTCAACCACAATTATTAATGTTTATAAGGATTTAATGAGTAGAGGCACACAAAAAATTGGGGAAAGAGTAAGGAGTCTGTTCCTGTTTTGAATATTTCTAGAAGGGATTTTTCTCTTTAGGAATTTTTTATTTTTATATTCTGAAGTTTGTCTTTTAGCTGTCATAATTCTGTTGTTGTTTATAAAAGAGCTTAGTTGAACCTTGGATTTGAACTCTGGAAGGCCTTTCTGGTCTTGATTTTCTGCTATCCTATTGACTGGCCTAGAGGACATGTCATTCTTCCATAACTTAATCTCTACTTTTTTAAATTGGTAGCAATGTTATAGATTATACAAATAATGGTAGTTGGGTGCAGTACCTAGAGAGCTTTTGAGGACCAGAATAGCTCACCTAAAGTTATTTAACCGCTTACTCACTGAACCCATGCTCGAATCAGGTTCGTTTTTATCATCTGTTTGTTTATTAATTTATTTATTTATTCACTGGCATGTGAGTGTGCCATTATGTATTTGGCACTATTCTGGGAATCTTGTAGTGAACAGAACAGCTAAAAACCTATTCCCTATGGAAATTTCATTCTAGAACAATGGTTCTCAACCTTCCTAATACCGCAAACGTTTAATACAGTTAAAAGGGGTCACCACCCACAGGTTGAGAACCGCTTCTCTAGATGAAGGAAAATAAGTAAAATATTCAATGTGTCAGATGGTGGTTAGAATTATGGAAAATATAAAGCAAAAAGGAGATTAGGGGAAAGAGAGAGAGTATGTATGTACATATAGCTTTTAAAAATAGAGGAGACAAGGATGTCCTCATTGGTAAGAACACAAGGATGTGAACTACGTGACTATCCAGAGGAAGAGCTTTCAGGCTGCAGGAATAGCAAATGCAAAGATCCTGAGGCAAGGGACTTGGTGGGTGTGTTTACAGAACAGTGAAGAGAAACAGTATGTTTGGAATAGCATCAATAATATGTACCAGGGAATGATATCAGAGATGTAATGGAGAGCTGGAAAATGCAGGGCTTTTTGTATAATATTAAGGACTTTAGCTTTCATTCTGGCGTGGTATGGAAAGCCATTAGAAGGAGGTGACTTGATCCTATTTTAAAAAGTTATTCCAGGGCAGTACCTGTGGCTCAAAAGAGTAGGGTGCCGGCCCCAGAGGTAGCGGGTTCAAGCCCAGCCCTGGCCAAAAACTGCAAAAAAAGAAAAAAAGTTATTCTAGTTGTTACACTGATATACTACAGGAGGGCTGTAGATTTTTTGAACATGGGTACCGTGTTTTTATTACTATACAAAGGGGACCAAATATAGGGTACATCTGCAGCTGTTCTCTCCTGGGTCTTTGGCGTCTGTCTTCCACAGGTTGGGATTGAGCTTCAGAATCCTTCTTAACACAGTGCTCCAGACTGCCATTGTTCATCAGCAGACTTAAGATATTTGAGTTATTGTGCTTGCTATTCCATGTTGCTTATGTAGTTATCTTTAGTGTATTCGTAAGACTGAATTTCTCAGTTTAGTGAGTCTTTAGGCAAAGACATTTAAATAACTGTTAAGTCACATCATCATTGTGATAGAATGTTTAAGAATCTTCAAATCAGGCTCAGTGCTTGTAGTCCAGTGTTTCGGGCACTGGCCACATACACCAAGGCTGGCAGGTTCGAACTCCGCCCAGGCCAGCTTAACAATGACAACTACAACAACAACAAAAAATAGCCAGCGGTTGTGGTGGGTGCCTGTAGTCCCAGCTCCTTGGGAGGCTGAGGTAAGAGAACCACTTAAGCCCAAGTGTTTGAGGTTGCTGTGAGCTGTGACGCTACAGCACTCTATCGAGGGCAACATAATAAGTCTCTGTCTTAAAAAAAAATAAAAATAAATTAAAAAATCTGTACCGTTAGGCCTAGTTTCCTTTTTAAAAAAAGAATGTTATGTAAGTATGCATAATTCCAAACGTAAGTCTTTTCCAAACGTAGTGGGACCATTACATATCTTCTCTTTAAGCTATTTTGAAATATATAGTAAGTTATTGTTAACTATACTACTGTACTGTTGAATACTAGAACTTACTTATTCTCTCTAACTGTATTTTTGTGCCCCTTAACCAACTTCTCTTATCTCTTCCTCTCCCCTTCCCAACTTCTGGTAACCACCATTCTCCTCTTTACTTCCGTGAGATTGGTTTTTCTATTTCCATACAGGAGTAGGAACATACAGTATTTGTATTTCTGTGTCTGGCTTATTTCACTTAATGTAATGACCTCCATTTCCATGTGTGGTATAGCAAATGACAGAATTTCATTCTTTTTAGTGGCTGAATAATACTCCCATTTGTATATATGCCATATTTTATCTATTCATCCATTGATGAGTACTTAGGTTGATTGCATATCTTAGCTATTGTGACTAGTGCTGCAGTAAACATGGGAGTGCAGCTATCCCTTCATAGTTTATTAACATTGCATGATTTTTAAATTTCTTTCTTATTCCCCCTTTTGAGTATTCTGTACTCTTATGGGAAGTACCAAAGAATGACATAAAATATGGGCAAAGGTATGTTTACAAGTGACATCTGGCAAAAAAAGAGGCAATCTATTGAGTGAAGTAAGTTTCTAAATAATCTCCTTAAAGCTAAAGAAGGATTTATGTCAGACTAGCTAATCCAGTTCCCTCAGCAATCTCAGAGACATTCTTATTCCCAGACAGGCAGTATTTAATTATGAAAAAAGATATCCTCTTATGAAGGCAATTGCTATTTCAGAATGAACTGTTTGCCCAAAATGGCAAGTAAGAAGTAATTTAATTAGAGGAAGAATTTGCTACTCACCAAAAAAGCTTCATATTTTTGTTTGAAACTGAATACTTGTCCCATTTCTAAGATTGAATTGTCTTATTTGCCAAGTTGAAAAAACCCCAAAGATTCTCTTTAGTGTTTAAGATATATGGTGATTAATAGATGGTGTATGAAATGCAGTATTCTCTAAAATTGAGATTTTATAATTTATAAACAGATCACTATGGGTGAAAGATTATTACTTTGATGGGAAGTCAGATATTTCTATTTTGCCATTCATAAGGCCACAAAAAGCTGTAAACTTAAATCCAGTTTGGCTCATGAATCTTCAAAAACACACTGGAATATCTTAGTTTAAGATGACTCAGTTGCCAACAGTGGTGAATAAAACAAATGAAGCCCACGTTCTTTTTTTTTTTTTTTTTTTTTTGTAGAGACAGAGTCTTACTTTGTTGCCCTTGGTAGAGTGCCATGGCGTCACAGCTTACAGCAACCTCCAGCTCTTGGGCTTAGACAATTCTCTTGCCTTAGCCTCCTAAGTAGCTGGGACTGCAGGCCCCCACCACAACTCCTGGCTATTTTTGTTGTTGTTGCAATTTGGCCGGGGCCAGGTTTGAACCTGCCACCCTCGGTATATGGAGTCTGTGCCCCTGAAACCCACATTCTTTATGGAGTTTACAGTGAAGAAAACAGGCATTAAGTCGGTAGTGTAGCGAATGTTAGTTCAGGTAATAACAGATACTCACAACAACAACAAAAAAGCACAGTTCAGAGGTACTTGAAAAAAGGCCATATGGAGAGACAGGGCTTTCAGCTGGACACATGAACGAAGAGTGGAAGCAAGCCACGGGAAGGCAGGGGACCAATACAAAGACCCTGAAGCAGGACATAGGTGGTTAAGGAAGGAAAGAAGTTCTTTGTGGCTGGAGCTGAGTAACACACCAGCTGGCAGTCTAAATGTGAATACCCTGGTAATCACAGTAAATGTGAGTGCATTAAAACCTCCCGATAAAAGACAGAGCCCCTGGAGGAAAAATAGCAGACAAGATACAGCTTAACACTGTGTATAACAGATATAACTGAAATATCACTGAAAAGTTTAAAACAGGAATGGAAAAAGATAACACTAGGCAAATAAGAAAGTAGGTGAAACAATATTAATATCAGATGAAATAGAATATAAGACAAAAGAATGTTAAATGGCAAAGAAATGTATCTTATACTGCTGAAAAGTATACTTGATCTAAAAGGTATAAATAATGAACCTCTCTGAAGTGTATATATTTATTTAGAACTGATAGAAATATAAGCAATGAGAAAACTGTAGTTTTAAGAAATTAATCAAGATTTAAATATTCTTTCAAAAACTGACATTTCAGTTAGACAAAAAACAAAGCTAGCAAGCACTATTAACAAGGTTGATGAAACAGAAAATAGAAAAACTTTAAATGTACATGAAACTTTAAGAACATATATGGAATATTCATAAACTTTGACTGTTTTAAAGTACACAAAGATACATTCTAACCTAGAAATCACAGAGCACATTCACTGACTATAATATTTAATAAAATAAGAAATTAACAATAAGAAAGTAGCCAAAGCTACTTTATCCCATTTGGAAATGTAAAAATATCTCTCTAAATAATTCTTGCTTTGAAGATAAAGTCCAAATAGAACTTATAAACTATTTACAAATGAATTATAAGAACCTTAGAAAATTCCAAAACCTGTAATTCAGAACCTATGGGATGTAGCAAAAAATGGTATTCAGAAGAGGATCCATAGCCTTAAATGTATTTTCTTTTTTAGAATATAAGAAAAGTTATAAATAATCTAAAAAAAAAAAGTATAAAGATAAAAGCAAAATTTAATGAAATAGAAAATAAATGAAAAAGTTGAGCTATAAAACCAAAAACATTCTTTGAAAGGACATGATATTTGGCAGACTTGATCACGTTGAAAAGGAAGAAGATACCAATAAACTATAGTAGGGGAAAAGGAAGGGAGAGAGCATTATTAGAAATAGAAAAATGTTAGAATGATCAAAGTATATAATTTTATGTCATTAAATTTGAAAACCTAGATAAGTAGATGTTTAAATATAATGCCTTATTTACTTCACATGTAGATGTATAAATGAATGAGAATATTCAAGAAATTTTTGAACAAGAACAACAAAGTTGGATTTAAATACTTCCAGATATCAAAAGCACAATAATGAAGGCATTATAACAGTAGGACATAGAGGAGTGTTATAGAATAGAACTGAGAAACATACTTGTGTGTATTCGGGGATGTATTAAGTTAATTGCTTTGTAAACCTATTCGTAAGTAGCAAATGATACTTTTTATATAATAATTGTTATCTTTGCAGGGAGTAGATTTATTCAGAAGTTTCTCTCTGCCATGCTCTGTTGCTGTTTCTATACACTGGCCTTTAAGACCTCTGATTCAGTTGTGTCATCATGGGTGGCAAGGGCAGTCTCTCGGCAAACATTGTTAGCCTGACCCAGGTGTCAAAATGTTGCCAGGTTGGGATTAACAGCTTGAAGGCCTGGAATTCCTAAGTGCTGTCATCAGACCCTGGGATGTTTTGAGTTTGAATCTCATTACAACCAAGGCCAGATTTAGTTCAGTTCCTTTAATTTTGCCATAATTTGAAGTCAGAGAAGAAGAGAAGTGACTGTAAATTCACTGTTTATTCTTCATGAAGACGCTTCCAAAGACTGAGAAATAGTTTAAAACGGAAATCAGTTATTCTAGAAGCAGAGTTTTGAGTTTTTAGCTGAGGTGAATGTAAATTATTTTTCTTATTACTAGGCCCACAACCATGCCTTTGAACTGTGATCGCATTCACCCAGATGTGTATTTTTTATTCTTCTTCCTTTGAGCTGTCAGAGATTCTTTCTTCAATTTTTCTTTTCAGTTTCCACCACCCACTTTTTTTCCTCACACAGACTTTTGACAGTTCCAGTCATCCATATTCCTAGCACATAAAATATTGAGAAGACAAAGGAGAAGATATATGCCAGTTTTCTTACCCCTATCCAAAGAGAGAGTCTCTGGTAGAACTCTGAAAAATGACACTTATTTATATAACCTATTGCCTCTGAAAAACACATGATATGGAACTTTTTTCATTATCTAAGATGTTGTCCTTATGTCACTTCCCACTGTTACTGATAGAAATCCTGGCGCTCCACCATTCAAATAAAATACAGCACAGTTGAGCATCTTGTGTCTCTCGATGTGTTTACGCTGAGCACCAGTACTTTTTGAATGGGAAAAAGTACCTCTCCCTTTCTTCACTTCTCTGTTGGAGTTTGAGGCTGATAATTACTGAGATTTTGAACTGACAGTGTAGGGATGAAGTAGTATTGAGAAGATGATTTAAAGAGGGGAGGAGATTTGATGGTAATTTATTGTCTTCTACTGAGCAAAAGACACAAGTGAGGTTGGTGGTGGTTCTGTACATCCAAATGTTTTTTCTGACACATTTGCTTTACAGGGTTTTATGAAGTTTTATTTGCGCTGTTTGTATGGAAATTGTGTTTTATGTGTACCCAAGTGACCGCTGTTTCAGTTAAGAGGAAGTATGTTTGGTGGTTAGGATCACTAGAGTCAGGCCTTCAGGGTTCCAATCCTGACTTTACCATTTGCTGAGTAGCTCTGGACCAGTTTTTCCTCTCTGAGCGTTTTTTTTCCCAACTGTAAAGTGAGAAAAGAGCCTATAGGGTATATTTTGTGTCTGTGTGAGTCTTAAATAGGGTAATCCATATAAAGTGCCTGCAACATAAAACAGGCTGAGCATCCTGAATCCAAAAACCTAAAATCCAAAATCCAATACTTGTTAAGCATGGACCTGGCACCCAAAGGAAGTAGTCACTGGAGCATTTCAGATTTTGGATTATTGGATCAGGGATGCTCAGCAGTTAAATATAATGCAAATATTCCAAAATGCAAAGGGTAAAACACTTCTGATCCCCAAGCCTTTTGGATTAGGGATACTTTAAACCAGTAGGCACTTCACAAGTGTCAGCTTCCTCCTTTCTCCCTCCATTTTCCCTTCTTTTCCTGAAACACTGTCCATGGAGTAAATTTCAGTTACTAAACTTTCCCCCAGTGATTTGCCATTGACTTTCATTACAAAACTACAGCTACATTCATTCCCAAAGAAAGCTTGCTCCCAAAGGGATGGACAGAAAAACTGCTCTAGGGCCACATGGTGGCTCACGCCTGTAATCCTAGCACTCTGGGAGGCCGAGGTGGGTGGATTGCCTGAGCTCACAGGTTCAAGACCAGCTTGAGCCGGAGCAAGACCTCGTCTCTTCAAAAAGAGCCGGACGTTGTAGTGGGCACCTATAGTCCAGCTACTCAGAAGGCTGAGGCAAGAGAATCACTTGAGTCCAAAAGTTTGAGGTTGCTGTGAGCTGTGATGATACAGCACTCTACCAAGGGTGACAAAGTGAGACTCTGACTCAAAACAAAAGAATCAAAACTATTTGTGGTTGAAATTGATCACCAAAGTGGTCATTGGTATCAGTTTTAGAACTTCCCACTGCTCACTTGCTTTTCCCCTTGCACCTCTAACAATACGGTTTTTCTTTCCACTCCGTTTTGTGCACTGTTGACATTACTGGTATTTTTGAATCTTGAAGCTCTCAGCACTGCTTCCATTGTACCAACACTCTTCTGCCAATAGATGCCGCCCTTTCACTTCTTGTGTGCACAGTCCCTTGATTTTCTTGTGGTGAAGTTTGACCTTGTGTAAAATGAATCTCCTTGAAAATATGGACACCTCATAACACAAGCCAGTGGGATGAACATTAAATTACATCGGAGGGTGAAGGTTCCTGGCTTTAGCTGGACCCTGGGATGAGTTGCTCTCCTCTT
>CAUYQV010100424.1:0-14478 GCA_963574575.1 Galagoides demidoff | reverse complement strand
AAAAAGAAAAAGGAGGAAATTGATGAAATCCCCACATTTTGTTGGAACTTAGTATCTGATAGTTGGCAGTTCCTCTTGCTTTTTGTCAGCTGACTCTTAAGGGTTCTTTAGTATACTTATATTGGCAACAGGCTTGTACTTTCTCTGTCCTATGACACTGCCATCAGATGGTGGGAAAATTAGGACAGGATGTTGCTGGGTATGCTATAGCTAAATCATATTTAGCCAGGAAGACAAGATTGGGAATGGAGGCAGAAGTCACTTAATTTTTTCTCTAAAGATTTATTAGGCAGGCAGCACCTGTGGCTCAAAGGGGTGGGGCACTGGCCCCATGTGCTGGAGGTGGCAGGTTCAAACCCAGCCCCGGCCAAAAACGGAAAATAAAATAAAAATAACATAAAACTTTAAAAAAAGAGAAATTTATTAGGGAGTTTCTAATTTAAACATTGGAAGAATAGAACAGTTAGAGTGGCTTCTGCAGGATCCTTCTGGGCTTCTCTTCATTCCACATACATGAGCTATCGCTTCTCGGCCTTTTGGCTAAGATCAAGTGTGGGAATTAGTGAGCTATACCAGCATTGTCCCTGCACCAGTAGCACTGAGAATGCTGATGGGAGAATTCTGAGGCACTAGGGAAGACACAGCAAGAACATCTAACCTGGAGCAGGGCAGTGGTGATGCTGGTGGCTAGGGAGGACTTCCTTCAGGAAGTGGCATTTATATTGAGATCTGCAGGGTAGGGAACTAGTGCTCCATTCAGAGGGAAAAGCATGTCCTAAGGTACTAAGGTGAGAGAGAGGCCAATGAGTGTAAGGAAATAAAGGAGGACCAGAGAGAGATAAGGCTAGGGGAAAAGCAGGGCCAAGAGTCTTGCCATGTTGCTTTCTGAGTGTTAATGTTGTTCCCTCTTTTTTTTTTTTTTTTTTTTTGAGACGAAGCCTCAAGCTATCTCCCTGGATAGAGTACCATGGCATCACAGCTCACAGCAACCTCCAACTCCTGGGCTCAAGCGAGTCTCCCGCCTCTGCCTCCCAAGTAGCTGGGACCACAGGCGCCCGCCACAACACCGGGCCATTTTTTGGTTGCAGCCATCATTGTTGTTTGGTGGGCCCGGGCTGGGGATTCAAACTTGCCACCTTAGGTGTATGTGGCTGGTGCCTTAGCCCATTGAGCCACAGGCACCGAGCCGGCAAATACTTTCCACGAGTTGTTTTGTTTAATTCTCATGTCTTAGTTTGGGGTCCCAGGAAGCAGACCCTGAGATAAGAATTCATGTGCAAATTATATTTTAAGCAACTTTCAGGAGAAAGAGTAAGTGAATGGCAAGTTCTGGGGGTATGACTTGGTTTTAGGGAGCAGGGGATATTCTCTGTGCTCTTCAAGTTACAGTGAAAAGCTGTCTTCATCAATCAGGCATCTTTTGATGGTGATATGTCTGAATCCAAAGGAATTTACTCCCTCAGTTTAGCTAAAGATTCTGAGAGTAGCTTCAGGCACGGCTGTATCTGGTTGCCACACAACGTCCCCTGAGTTCTTTTCTCTCTCATCTCTGCTGCTGGTCCTTAGATTCTCCTGTTGTGCAGGCTCCCAACATGGTTCCAGGCTCGTGTCACTCTAGTGTAGACTTCGTCTTCCTAGCAGAAGGAGAGAACCTCCTCACAGTTCCTTCACAAGCCCAAGAAGAGGCTCTCATTGGCCCACTGTAGTCACACGTCTGTCCTCGGCGCTATCACTGTGGCCAGGCAATGCCGTGCTCTGATTGGCTAGACTTAGCCGCCACGTGCATATCCCTGGATGCCGAGGACACAGGGAGGAGTCGGCTCCATGTGAACCCCACGGACTGAGACTGAGGGGTAGAGACACACCAAAAAAGAAACTGGCCAGCAGAAAGCAAATGTCCAGTTCCACCTGTCTGCATGCCAGATTGGCTCTGCAGGTCAGGGGAAAGCGCAGAGGACAGCAAGGAAGCAAGTGCTTTCAAATGTGCTGACGACACTCGGAGAGGGGGCTCCCCCTGGCAGCTCAGAATGCAATCAGCGGACAACTTTTGCCAACCCCAGCACCTGTCATATTCCATCTTCTTTTAAATAACTTCAAGGATATGAAAGTCATAAAACCAAGCCCAGGCAGGGTCAGAAGTCACTGGCGCCTCTGTATAGAGGGTTGTCACTTTTTGGCTGTTTACCCTGCTCTGTGTTTGCAAGGTTCCCCGTGGAGCTGAGCACAACCCCAGTGCACATTATTCAAATGAGGCTCGTGGGTGTGCCTGGAAATAAATCTCGACTGCTCACGCACCCCCAGGACGTACTCAAAATAAAAAAGTACAGTGGAGATTGCCTTCTTCATAATTGTTATATATTCCTTTGACCTCACAGCAGCTAAAGTTTGCTTTCAAAGGAAAAAATGCTGTTGCCGTGTAGAAGAGAAACATTTTAATGAACACCACAGGGTTTACTGATCGCTATTAATGAGTGGAGAGCGAGGATCCTGCAGGAACCTTCTGTCTATCTTTAGAAAGCCGCCCTGGATGATGGAGGGGTGGAGGGTGCTGGAACTGACACACGTCTGCAAACTCGAAAACAAATACATCATGTCTTTAGTGCTGTCTGCAACGGACACATCGGGAGCTGGGCAGAACTCATTTGCACCTTTGTTTGTGCCCTCCCTGGTCAATAGCAGCAGTTAAACTGAGATTTAGTGACTTCTATGAAGACTTGCAGTGGCAACAGTCAAATAAATGAAACTCAACAGAAACATTTCAACCTCTCCGGGCACTCCAGCAGCCACTGTTTGGAGTGTCCTCTACAGGAAAGAGCCATCCTTGCGGGTGTACTTCCTGTGACGTGTGTGTGTGTGTGTGTGTGTGTGTGTGTGTGTATGCACGCACCTGTATCTTGAGTACTCTCACATGAGGAGACTCACAGTCAGAACTAGGGCTGGGGAACAATTTTGCCATCAAAAGTCATTGGCCTACACTACTGAAATCAGCTGAAAGCCCCAAGAAGTCTGCTGTAGCCAGATTCTTTGTTTCTAGAAACGGACATTCTCCTTGTTAGGTTCCTAAAATTAAGAGTAGGGAAAAGAACAACCTATTAATTACACGTAATAAATGACACAAAATATGCTTCTGTTTTAGATCTGAAGGAGTTGAGGGTGACAGAGACAGAGATGAAAGGATGCACATAGACGTGTGGTCAGAGTGAGCAAAGGTTAACCAGCCGGGTGAGGAACAGTAACATGAGTCACCGAGGCCTGTGGAGGGCAGCAGGCCGGACGTTGATCTTCAGACTGTTACGTCCTGTACCCCAGTGGGGTAGGCGCTATCCATGTGCCCTTTATACAGATGAGAACAGCAAGGTTCAGGAAGGTGGAGACACTTACTCAAGACCACACTGTTAGCAAGTAGGAGGGCTGTGATCTGACCCCAGGCCATTCGACTTCAAGGCTGTTTCAAATATTGTTGTCCAAGAGATTGTTTTAATTTGAAGGGGCGACATATTAACAAAGCAAAGAAATCAAAACTAGATAACAAGAGCACAGGGAGAAATCACCTCCACTTGCCTGTCGGCCTGTGACTCACCTGTGCCTGTGGTGCCCACCTGTCTCTCTCTGTCTGCTACCACCCTCTCTGCAGCCTGGGTGAGCCTGCCACCTTCCTGCCCTCCCCACACCGTCCCCCAGTCCTGGACGGCTGTCCCTGCTCTCTTTTCTCAACCGGGCCAGGCCCCAGGTAGGTTTGCAGTACATCATACTGGGTCCCTCAGTGGGAAACAAGCTGGTCCCCTATCGTGGGTCTCTGCCAGGAGAGTTCCTTGGGGGACTTGGTGTGTCCTTAGTAGTTGACGATCTCTTCTTTACGAGAGGAACCAGCGCTGAGGTGGACAGTGCCCCATCACCAACATTGCATTGAAATCGAATGCCTCAGGAATGTTTAAAACTGCATTTTGGTGACTGCCTTCTTTTGTTTGTGATAGGTTTTTCCATATAATTAGTGAAACAATGTTACCTTTTGAAACATCGCTTTTAAATAAAATAATGTGGAGGAAAAATATTAAATAGTCACACAGAGATACAAAGAGCTGCCAGAATAGTGAAGTTGGTAGACCAGTAGCCAAAGGTGGGCCAACGCAGTTGTCAGCTTTAAAGTTCAGAGCCAGGGTCCAAGGCCCGCCTGCCGTGCGCGGCTCCCTCCACCCCCTCCGGCCGCCTGTGTCACCTCCCCCTGCTCTGAGCTCACGCTGGGGGCGCTGTCTCTGCCTCTTCTCCCTCAGCCGAGTCTCAGTCTTTCTATCCCCTGTTCTGAGAACTCGCAGTTCTTTCCCTCCTTAATCAAACGACGTGGTTTTGGATCCTTGATAATTTTAGTCACTTTTTTCAGAGGAAGATCATTTCCTCAGTGTTTTTCAGAAATCTGATAATTGCAGTTGGAGCTCCTGTGCTCAGGTATTTCAGTTCCATTGATACAACCTGAGATCATGTGTGTGTGTGTGTGTGTGTGTGTGAGAGAGAGAGAGAGAGAGAGAGAGAGACTTTTCCCCAGAAAAAATGGACTCGTGTTATACAAACTGTTTTGCACCCTGCCGTCCCCACATAGTCACACATCACAGGCATCTTTCAAAGCAGTGAGCGCACGTCTGGATCTTTGTTAATTACTGCACAGTGGACTGTTGAAGGGATGTACTGTGACTGACTTAAGCAGTATTTTGAATGTTTCCAAAATCTTCCCAACTACAAACCACTTTGAAATGAACTCAAGGCAGAATTGTTGACAAAATATTGCCCTTATCTCCTGGAGGGATTTCTCTGGGAGCCCTTTCTTCATGCACTTGGCCCACATTCCTTTGCGTCGGCCCTACTGGAGGGAGGGAGGGACACAGAGGTCATTACCATCCTGGATACTGGAGGGTCTTCACTGGGAGGTGTGTGCGATGCTCTGGAGCAGGGAGGGGACACTGGCTAATTCTGGCTCCAAGGTTGAGGATGTCTTCACGTAGGCGGGGACACTTAGGTATTGGAGAATTTGTGGGAACCCAGCTTTGAAAGACTGAATTGAGGCGCTGGCCCTGTTGAAGCCACTCTGGACATTTCAGTAAACTGAGGACAAACCCCTCATGTCACCTGGAAGGGCGCATGTCCTTAGGAGCAGGACTTTCAGTAAAAGGCCGGTCCCTTGGCCATCTTTCCCTCTTCTTGGACACCATGGTCTTGACTTGTCAATGATCAGTCTCAGGGGCAACTTGATGTCCAGACAGTATGGACAGAATTACTGACTCTTCCTTGTAACAAACCAGAGGCTACAGCACCAGCATTTATTAACCCTCCCTCTTCCAGCCGGTCAGCTGTGTGCGCCCCCCTCGTGCCTGGTGCTGGCTGCTTGGGATGACTGACAGTCTGCTTATTACTCCTGTGCTCCGTCCCGGCCCCTCCGGAGGCTTTATTAGCCCCTCACCTGGGTGGGTTTGGGCTTGGAAAACACCCCTCCTTGAGGCAGTCTCAAGATTATGTTTTCTCACTTGAAATAACCAGCACATTTATTGTTTTTGAAAAAAGGAGAAAAATCTCATAATTGACGTAAAAGGGGAATACGCTCCCGGTTTTCCAGAAGCGCTTCTGTGAGGCAGGGGGGCAATGCTGGCACCGTGGGGACTGTCCTCTGAGTACAAGAGTGCAGCCCTGAGCTCTCACTCATCCCGGGAGGGCTTTCTCCCTACGGCCCCCATTAGTTAAAATGCCTACCTGATGGTTCGGGAAAATGGACTTGCAAATCAACACCTCCTTGGGTTGAAAATCTCTTAAAATTCTGGAATATCATTGCAAGCTGTCCCTTCTTCAAATGCAATAATGTTTTCCTAAAGAAAAAAAAAAACATCCTCCACAAGGCCCCATCACTGCCAAGGAGAAAGCCAGTGGAGATGATTTTCAGCAAATTGACAAACTGAGCTAAACTTTATTTAATTTCATTTCAAAAAAAAAAAAGGATGGATCTGGAAATAATATTGCTTGTTTCACGTGCTGGAAAAATCGATGCTATGATTTTTTATCTCCTTCCTTGCTACTCCCTTGCCAGGAGCTGGTACAATAAGCCATCAGGACTGACCGAGAAAACAGGCAGCCCCTTGCCCACACCAGCTTCTCACCCACAGCCCGCGGGCTCTGGCGATGGGCAGGTCTGACGTCCCTTCTTCCTTTAGGCAGCAGCTCCCACTTATGGGGGCAAATGCGATATCAAGAGCAGAGTATTTACTACTTCTCTGGGCCACAGGCTGTTCCAAGGGCTCTGTGATATGTGTGGTCCCCACATACCTCACCACTCTCTAAATTAGGTACTTAAAAAAATTGCTAGTTCACAGGTAAGTAAACTGATGCTCAGAGGAGTGAACTCATTCACACGGGCGGCAGATCTAGCTTGTAAGGAGGCAGGATCTGAATCCAGGTGGCTTGATTTCAGAGCTCGGCATGAACAGGGACGGAGAGTGGGTGGTCCCCTCCTAACCTACTGCTCGCTGCTTCAGGGGTAGAGGTGCAGGTGGGACCCGTGCGGGTGATGGGCTGAGGACCCAGCTGTCCTCAAACAACTTTCTTAAAATGAATATATCTCGCAAATGCTGTTTTTCATGCTGCTGTTTGGGTAACAAGACCCCTTTCCCCTAGGGAAGCCAGTGACGGCTGAAAGCACCTCCATTCTCCCCGGAGCTCTTGGTCTCCAAGACAACCATCAGGCTGAGTGTAGAAGGGGCTGGGCCGCAGGGAGGCGATGTCCAGGCTCAAAGCCACCAGCTAAGCTTGTGGGCAACAGAGCAGCACACAGCTGAGGGACTAGGGCCTCCCCAGGGGCCTGGCTCTGCTCCCCGGCTTCAGCACACCCCAGAGATCCCGGAGATGAGTGGGCTCCAAAAATCACCCTCACAGAAAACAATTTGTCAAACAAGCAATACCCCACACCAGTTGTTCACTTTGCCAGTAACGGAGGAACCTGTCAGTGCTGAGTCTGTCCTGCTTCCCCCTCAGAGGCCGTCGAACCAGACCTCACCCTGGATCCAGACCTCTGCCTGGGTCCAGGCCGGTTCTCCTAGCCGCCTCCCCACCAGAATCAGAACAAGGACATAGTTCTGCAGCAACAGAGAAGATGGGTGTGTTTAAGGGAAAGCCCACGTGTTTCCAGAAATCACAGCAGGAGTAAGGACAAATCATAATTTTTCATCAAGAAAACCCCAGTAAACTCGTGATGAATTTGGAGAATTAAGGTAACAGCATTTTCTCTTCGGTTCCTCGGCAGGTTACTCCACACGCCTTGCAGCCCTCTGAATGTGTCACAGAGTTTCAGTAATGACAAAACCGCCTCCCTGGTCACCTGGACAAAGCCCCTTCTTGTTCTCTTTGATTTGAGCACCTGCCGTGGACAGTGAACTCACATCCTCAAATCAGCCGACTTCTGTCTCTCTAAAACTTAAACACATCATTCCAGTTTGCCTGTAGGGGCCACAGGCCTTTTCACAGGTGAGAAGTCACCCAAGGCTCCAGTGTGAAACAGCAGGAAAATAATTAATTTTCATCCAAGTAGCACATACATGTGGCTAAAGATAATCAACCATCAGCTGGGCTGACCATGAAAAGGAACAACACCCTCCCTCTCCTCTCATTTCGCCCAGTCCTGCTCCCGAGAGGCAGCCACTTTCATTTAAGGACACCTTTAAATTGAAATATACCCAACAAGCAGGAAAATGCATGCGTCACAGGTATGTTCTCCACGATTTCACAAAGTGACCTCTCTGTAACCGGCACCCAGATCAAGAAATGAAAAGCTACCAGCACCCTCGAAGCCGCTACCCACCCCCCGCCCTGGGGCTGGCCAGTCTCGACCTCTCACACCAGAGTAAATTGAAGCCACCAATTTAATGGTTTCTGTCTTTAGTACCTCCTGTGTGTCCTTCCACATATCCGAATAATATAATTACGCAGCTGTTTTTCAACTGATCCATTCAAGAGTCATTCTTGTGACTGCCTCCCATGATAAAAAATGCAGCTTCCTTGTAGCCGTCCCCACATTCCAGCCACACAATATTTCTTCTGCAAATATTAAATCACCGTTTTCTGTTCCTTCCCTCACTGGGCATCTGTGGAGCGTCAGCCACATCCCCAAACTTGCATTTCTCCTTTCATTCATCACAGACAACTATTATTTGCCACCCTGTCCTCTCCAGGTTCTTTCCACCCTGCTCAGGGCTCTCCATCTTTACTTTTATTCTGTTAAGTCGGGTACCTTTTATATTTTGTTCAGAGACTATAGTTAAGCCTGTGTGGTTAGTTTCTGTGTCCATCTAAAATTTGTACCCTCCAAATAGTGTCCAGGTGAGTTTTGTAATATTGCTAATTATAGACCCAAGCAGCACCCTAGGACCATGGGTCCTTCTCCACAGCTCCATGCCACACCTTCTGCGCCCTACAGAAGAGTATTCCTAGAGTCTGTAGCACCATTTTACCGATTTTCAAACTTATTCTCTGGTGAGGGAAGAGAAAGGAACCCAGGATATCAAGGAGCCAGTCTAAAGCTTTTGGTTTTATTGATAACTGGGATGAAACACACCTGTCTTGTCTGAACACAAACAACAGGGCTTGTGTCCTGTCGTCATTAGGACCAACCCTGCCGGAGTGTTTGCTTGTGTTCAGAGATTTCCAGAGGGCTCCTGCTCCCAACGAGAGGCAGCATTCACTTTTTGGATGACTTAACCACTCGGGAGGTTCATGCCAGGTAGACGTCTCCGCGTCCTTCTGTGCAGGTTGTCATAAAATCAGCAGCTAATTGATTTATGTTGACACCACACTCCGTTTTAGGACAGGGGTGGCTCTGGGTGAAAAGGACCGTATGTGAAGTGGTTTAATTTTTTCCTGGATTACCTTTTACCAGGTAGCGTGTAATTGTATTAGTAATCGGAGTCCTTCGAGCAGAATCTCAAACAAAGGATTAGCAGGAAAGAAGACGGAAGAATGCTGACTTCACAATAACTCACCGCCTTCCTAACGTGATTATATAAATAAATTCAAGCAATATTTTCCAAGACGCTGGAGCCTGATCGTAAAGGCGTGAGGGGCCCGGGGCTTCTGCATGGCCCCTGGTTGTCGGCCAGTAACTGATTGCTATGGTAGTGAAGGGCAGTCCCCAGGTGGTGAAATATCCAATATCTCTGAATTATCTGTCAACACTCAGAAATTATTGAAGCCGGCCGACTTCTCCAGCGGGGAGCGGGAACATCTTGGCTTCATTTGGCTAAACAATGGGGTTAAAATGGAAACGCTCCTGCTGTGACCTCCCCACCCCCCATTTGGGTCATTTGGCCAGCTGTCAGCAGTGGGGGCCTGCACGGGGCTGGCTCTGGGCACTGCTAACTCCTTGACCCTGGGAGCCAAGGGGTCCACAGAGCTGAATTTCAGGCTCCCATCTCACCGCCAGCAGGGGATCAGCTAATCCATCCTGTTTTGTTTTTCTCATCCAGGCCAACAAAGGCGGCAGGCACAGCCTTCGCTGGCTGAGGGAAGTTGGTCTGGACACATCAGAGAGCAGAGACATGCTGTCTGCAGCGTCCCCAACAGCCTTTGAATCACACTGTTTTTACTTACACCAAAGCACTGCCTGTGGGCCTGAGTTATTCCATTTCCGGTTTGCTGGCTGAAGTCCTGAGCAGGCCACTTTCCTCCTGCCCTCCTAGACCTCTGTTCATTTGCTCAAGAGAAGGATTGAAATCTCAAGAAAAGGCTAAAAATCCAGGTTACAGGAAATCTGGGCTGTGGACTCTCTCTAGGAGGTATAAGGTGACACCAGGTGGGCACAGGGGATTTGGGAGGCCACCCTCAAGCTGCGGATGAGGGGGACACCAAAGGCAAACAAGGCTTCAAACCCGACCATGCTGTTGCCACAAGCAAACCACCCAGGTTCCTTCCATAGAAGGGAAGTAACGTAATGAATTTCCTTGGAGCTCCTAACAAGCTTGGTGTTTTCTGGCTTTGTTCATCCGTTTCTAGGCCTGGAACGTTCTTGTCTCCTTCCCTGCCTGATTCCGATACAAGCTTTACAGATTGTTCATCCCATTGCCTCGGTCTTCATGGAACAGGGCCTTGCTCAGCTTCTGATATCTTAGCACCTTTCTCTTCTGCAGCCCTAACTCAACACGGGAGCTCTGAGCCCAGTGGTGACCCCTGCAGTTGTGGGTCCAAGCACGTCTGGGCTGCGGGGGTGGCCCCAGAGAGGCCCAGAGGGAGCCGTAGTTGTGGCTCTGTAAGGCTTTGATGATGCCTATGTGTGACTATGAGGACTTCTCCAGGGCAGAGGAGGAGATTTCCAGCCCAACCCTTGCGTATCCATTCATTTCAATTAGACATTTTGGACAGAGGATGCACTGCGCCCAGCTGGCACTCGCGCGGGGCTGAGTTGGGGCTTCCTTAGCTCTGCACCCCAAGCCCTTCTCCAGAGGAGGGCTTTCTATAGGAGTTGTAAGGTGACATTGGGACCTTACTGTAATCCCAGCTGTACCTTTCCATGCCACACCTCGTAGAGAATTCAGTGATAAATAATAAGACATTCTGTTCCCTTCAGGATACCTGTCATCTAAGGAGGAACTAAGCAAGAATATAAACAAAATTAAATTTCCACTTGGTTATTTGTGCAACTAATACTGATTGATCTTTATTTTAGGCACCTTGCTAGATGCTGTGGGTTCAGGATGGGCCAGGCTCACTGTTGTTGCCTTGTGGAGCTCACAGCCCGGTGGAGGACACGGACGTGTCTGTGGACAGTTGTAGTCGAGTGTGATGGCACTGTGGTGGGGACGTGCCAGGCTTTGGGAGAACACTAGACAGATGGGCAGTGCCAAGCTGGAGCTGGGAAGTTGGGACAGCTTCTCAGAGGAGGCGGCATCCAGCCAAGATCTCTCAGGGGAGAGGAGCTCCCCAGGCAAGGATAGGGGGTGGAGAATGCCCGGGCAGTGGCGCAGAGACATGCAAAGGTGTCCTGAGTGGGGAAGGCACTGGGTGTTGCTGGAGCTCAGAGTAGGAAGGGTGGTGGGGATGGAAAGGGTTGTGGATCATGTAACCAAAACCTTAGGATTTCCCTACAAGAGGGATTGCTGTTATCAGGTCCATATTCCAGACATGGACTGAGAATCAGAGAGGTTGGTAGCTAGTCCAAGTCACAGAGCGAGCAAGGGATAGAACTGAAATTTTGATTTTGACTGGTTGATCTGGTTCTAAATCCTTGTCCTTGGAGGGGTGGGATAGCCTGGTGGCGGCAATCGCCGGCTAGACCGACCGTTCCTACTAGTAACAAGCTGTCTGATGTTGGACAAGTGAATTGACATTTTTGTGCTTCAGATTCTTCAGCCAAAAAATTAAAAAAATAATAGGATGCTAATAGTATCTATGTCATTAGGTTGGGTCTGCTGAGGATTAGATGAGTTGATACATAGTGGTCTGGCACACAGTAAGGACCCAATAAACGTTTGCTTTCATTGTCAGCTGCATTGGGAAGGAGAGGGACTGGGAACTAACCACATCTCAATCCCGAGTCCGTGGCAGTGGTAAGGATGACAGGTGTTGGCCCTGGGGGTGGGGCGAGGGTAAGTGTGCAGGTCAGTCTGGGGTCCGAGCCTTAGCCACCTTCTGGGCTTGGTGTCTGTGTCCTTTAGGCTGCCACAGATGGGAGGGGGACATTGCTGCCTTGAGAAAGGTGGCTGCTCCTGAGAACGGTATAGATTTCTTTTGTGTGCTTCAGGAAACCACATCCCTGTGAGCACGGCGGTATCGACTGGCCTGGCTGGACGTGTGGTTGCCAGGGGCAATGCAATCAGCTCGAGGCCCAGTCCTTCTCCCTGTGGCCCCCAGTGACTCTGTTTCCAGCTGCGTGTTTTAGGCCCTGTCCCTTCTAAGCCTCTGATTTTCTTCTTTGGAGGTGGGGAGCCGGATGTTAGGACCTGATCAGGTGGCCGTGGGGGCATGTTGGGAGCCAGGCGAGAAGGAGACAGCTGGCTGAGTGCCCTGGGCCCCCCTCCCTGGTTAGTGGGGTTCAGGGCACCCGGAAGCAGCATCACCCTCATGCACCCGCTGGTCCTCCCCTTCTAGACCATTGGACCCTCAGCTCTGGCTGGCCCTTCCTTTGGTGACTTGTCTGACCTGCATCCGTTCACTTGCTGGGGACTGTGGCACAGGACGTTACGAGAAAAGAGGAGGGTCAGCAGGGTTTCAGACAGTCTGGGGAGGCTTTGGGGAAGAGGGTGATGAGGAGGGGGGACGTGGTTTCTGGATGGAGAAGGAGGGACAGGTCAGATGGGGCTCTGCGCACCTGACAGAAACCTCCCATCTACTTTCCTCACTGTGTCCCCAGAACCCAGCACGGGGTCAGAACAGGACTCACTAAGTGCTCATAAAATGACTGAATGATGCCAAGGGTGGGGGATTTTCAGTCTGGCTCTCTCATTACCTTGCTTTGTGACCTTGGCAATTTACATCTACGTTTAGAACTGAGGGTGTGGCAAGTGCTGCCCAGAGTGCAAGGCCTGAGAGTGGGGGGGAGGGCAGGTCCCCCAAAGAAAGATTGGCAGGAGAATGGATGATGATGGGGAGATGGGACGGCCAATGTGCGCACACACACACACACACACACACACGCTGGCTCAGTGGTTCATTGTTTCCTGTTACTCTTCACAAAGGCCAAGTTGCTCAGGATAATAGTCTTGGGTCAATGCACTGTAGGAGGCTCCAAGTAGGAACCAAGATTCAGGCCTCTCAGCTCCCAGTCGGTCTTCCTTACACCATCATGGGAGAGCGTCTTAAGGTCCCCCGGAAGCCTGGAGTATGGCTTCCCAGGACCAGATAACAATCCAGAGGGAAAGAAAGAGAAAGTTTTGACTGACCTATGCACTCATTCTTGGTGAAGCACTCACAGGCGCCTTCTCTGTGTTGGTCTCGGGGACTGGCTATGGGAAGTGACCAGTCAGGACAGGCTACCTCACGCTGGCATAGCAATCATCCCCCAATTCTGCATGACTTCAAACAAGGAGGGTTTATTTCTTGCTCACGCCATGTGACCGTGACACGGTGGCTGCTGGCTTATTGTTAATCCTTCCTATGTGGTCAAGCTGTCTGGGGTGTCGCACCCCTGCAGTGAGGGATAGTGAGGCACACACTAGCTCAATCCCTTTCACTCTCTGGGCGATACAGTTAGCAGTGTGTGGGGAGGGAGGGGTGAATCTGGAAAAGTAGGTGGGGGCTTCAAAGCCCTGGTAAAGAGCTCGTGGCGGGATTTTGACTCCATCTTGCAGACAGACCTTCCTCAGAACTGGCCTCACCTCTGGAGTTGAACCTGAGTGTTCTCTCTTGAATCAGAACAGGTGTTTGCTCGGGGCAGGCTCCTGGGGACCTCTGGTCAGCAATTGCACACATCATCGGGTCCTGCCTTGGTGCGTTGTGACCTGGAAAATCTATGTCACTGAGGAGAAGCCGTTTAGAAGAGAGAACTGGGATGTAGTCTCAGTTTAGATTTAAGCTCTCACCATCTCACTATAATTAAGTGCCAAGTGGTTATTAAACAATACATTTGCAGAATTCTGACAACTGTGGAAGAACCGTTTTTCTCCTACAGTGAATATTCCCCAGTAAATACACTTGTAATACTCCACTGGCTTTTAATTAACCCGGCTCGCCTATAAACCCATTTATCTTTTAAAAAGACGGTTGCTCCATGTGCGATACGTGTCAATAGATAATTAAAATGTTTTCTTAGAGAATGAACAGGGAGATGTGATCTATGCATTTCAGAACCTTGTTATTAAAAATGCTATTTATTGAGGTTTAACATTTGTTACTTGGTAACTATACAGTGACTGTGCCTCTTTAATACCAAAATTAAACAGACGCCTCAAACAGAATGTGCAATGTTAGCAAATCTCTTGGGTCATAATTAAATTGTACAAGTGACAAACGCTCAATTCTTGTTTAGGAAAAAGACACCATGATGTGGCTTCTTTATAATCCAGAGTTGGGAGGGTGTGTCCTGTGCTTCCCGGAGCAGCCTGGCCGTGTCACTGTTTCAAACACAAACATTTCCAGTTTTCCCGAATAGCAGTATATTCTAGAAGTACCAGCCACAAAGAGTTTGGAGGAAGCTCAGAGTAAAAGGCAGCGTGAAATTGCTTTGGTGAATGGAAACTTTTCAAGAATTACTGGCTGAGCAGAGCCCTGTGTCTGGGAGGAGAGGGTGGTCTGGTGGTGGCCCCGTCCACTGGGCAGCAGCTCCAGCAGAGGGGTCTTTTCTTTTTTCTTTTTTTTTGGAGACAGAGCCTCAAGCTGTCGCCCTGGGTAGAGTGCTATGGCATCACAGCTCATAGCAACCTCCAACTCCTGGGCTCAAGCAAGTCTCCTGCCTCCGCCTCCCGAGTAGCTGGGACCACAGGTGCCCGCCACAACACCCGGCCATTTTTTGGTTGCAGCCAT
>CAUYQV010100423.1:0-95966 GCA_963574575.1 Galagoides demidoff | reverse complement strand
TCCCAGCTACTTGGGAGGCTGAGGCAGGAGACTCGCTTGAGCCCAGGAGTTGGAGGTTGCTATGAGCTGTGATGCCATGGCACTCTACCCAGGGGGACAGCTTGAGGCTCCGTCTCAAAAAAAAAAAAAAAAAAAAAAAGTAGAAATTGCGGTTAAGGGCACTTACCTCTTTATTTGGGGATATTATTGAATTTTTATGTGAATAATGATTTACCTTTAATTTTCACACCACCCACTTAAAAGCAGTTATATATTCTTAGTGGATTGGTTTGAGAAAACAAAATCATCTCCAGAAAATGGTAAACCACAAGTAAGGACAAGAATAGCTTTCTTATTGAATAACTTACAGAAGTAAATCGCAGTATACAGTTGCCTATGGTATGTGACTTGAGATTAAATGAAATAAACTATGTTTATTCTACAGAACAAAAAAGATCTATTGGATTTCTGTGGTGCTCTTCTTTAGCCAGAGGTAATTTTTATCAGCTTCTGTTAATCTCTCCCACCATCAATGAGGCCTCCCCAGGGGCAACAGTGAAAGTGTTGAATTCCAACTGTGGGTCCTCTCATTCTAGAAAAGGGAAATCATCATTTACGGAAAAGGGAAGAAGGAAAGAGCAATGTGTTTTCTTATACAACATAAGCTGGAACTGGGCAGGTCTACTTACACACAGATCTTCTTCCCCTTCTGCCACCCATGACACAGCAAAACCAAACTCCTGCCTCTTCCTCTATCTCCTCAGCCCACTCCATGTGAACACAGCACAGATGAAGACCTTTATGATGATCCACTCCAACTTCATGAATAGTAAATATATTGGGAGGATCTCTTGAGCTTAGGAGTTCAAGACCAGCCTGAGCAAGAGTGAGACCCCATCTCTACTAAAAATACAAAAATTAGCCAGGTGTTGTGGCAGGATCCTATAGTACCAGCTACTTGGGAGGCTGAGGCAGGAGGATGGCTTGAACCCAGGAGTTTGAGGTTGTTGTGAGCTACTCTGACACCATGGCACTTTAGCATGGGCAACAGAACAAGACTCTCTCTATCTCTCAAAAAAAAAAATATATATATATATTTTTTCTTCCTCATGATTTTCCTAATGACATTTTATTTTTCTACCCCACTCTGTTATAATATTGTATGCATTATATATTACATACAAAATATAAGTTAATCAACAGTTCATATTATCAATAAGGCTTCTGGTCAACAGTAAGCTATTAGTTGTTAAGTTTTTGGAGAGCCAAAAGTTATGTGTAAATTGCTGACTGTGCCAGGGACCGGCACTCCCAACACCCGCCTGTTTAAGACTCAACTGTGGCTCGGTGCCTGTGGTCCCAGCTACTTGGGAGGTGGAGGCAGAAGACTCGCTTGAGCCCAGGAGTTGGAGGTTGCTATGAGCTGTGATGCAACAGCACTCTACCCAGGGGGACAGCTTGAGGCTCTGTCTCAAAAAAAAAAAAAGACTCAACTGTATAGAGAAACCAGTTGGAAGTCCAATCTTGCCCAACTACACAATTGAAAGTTAAACGCCCTGTAAGATTTTTCAGGACCTTGGAAATCAGTGTCTAGGGCACCACATCTGCTTTGAATGTATGTAGCAGTCCCCAAATCACAATAGTGAAGGTTACTCTTGCTTTATTTTTCCCAGAGAGCTGTGATTTGTGTTACTCTGAGAGAAGCATGCCTCCTGATTGACTTTAGTTTCTGGGGGCAACAGAAAAGCAGGTGGGAGCAATGCTGAGGTTCTGCAAGCTTTTAGAATATTGCAGCTTCTCCCTTTATCTCTGTGTAAGAAAATGCTTTCTGAAGTGAGCTGAACATTCACCAGACCTCTGTGTGCCTTTGAAGTGCTTGCCTTTCCCAGCAGCTCTGACTAGCCTTTGGGGGAAGTGGAATTTCTTAAGCCGGGTGCCTCCTGGGGCATGGAGAGTGGCTGGTGTACAGCTGGTTCTAAGAGGGCAGAAGCTCTCTTCTCTGAAAATGTAAATTTTCTACAGGCTTATAATGAAAGCAACACAGGCAGTTGGCTGATTGCCTGACTTCTCTGCTTCCCTGACAACCTAGTTCATCTGAAAGACAGGAGGGACACTATCTCACTGTGGTGTGGATTTCCATTGGGAAACCCACACTGGCTGCACCCCAACTGGAGAAACAGGGACTCAAGCTATCACTTAGCTGTGGATGTTACCAATAACAAAGCCACAAATCTGCCTGAGTATTCTACATACAGCTAAGGGAATATTTTCTCTAAATCCTTTCACATTTGGGCTTTGAATAAAGCAAAATCTGTATATATTTCATAATCCAACACTTTGTAAATTGTATTTCAAAGTGGTTATAGATAAGTCAAAAATAGAAATGTGAGGTCTCCAGTTCTAGCTATGTGTGAATGGGGGGGGGGATTCGCTTGTAATATATGGATGGTCACAGCATTGTAGAGCTCTTTATAATTAGCCCTTAATGTTTTAGAAGTAGCATTCCTGTAACTGGAGCGGACAGCTTAGTTGGTTGTGGAGGCAGGAGGACACTTTTGTCTAGTGTTAGCTGCAGGACTGTGGGAAACTGCTAGTCAGCTCACACCACTCTGTCCAATCTCCTCCAGGGGTTTCTCAGGCAGTGAATCACTCGCTGAATTACCCTTAGCCACAGTGCCTTACTTACTTCAGCAGTCCTCAACCTGTTCGGCCCCAGGGACTGGTTATATGAAAGACAGATGGGGGAAGGGTAGTTTGGGGATGAGTCAAGCACATTACATCTCCACCTCAGATCACTAAGCTTTAGGTTAGATCCTCATCAAGAGCACATGCCCTGATGCCCCGCATGCGCGGTTCACAGCCTGGTTTGGGCTCCTGTGAGGACAGTGCGGTGAGGATGGGAAGTGGCAGTAACACAGATGAAGCGTCACTTGCTGGCCTATTGCTCACCTCCCGCTGTTCAGCCCTGTTCCCAACAGGCCGTGGCTGATACTGGTCCACAGCCTGGGCACTGGGAGCCCTTCATGGTCCAGGCTCTGGCTCCCCCGCTGTTCTGCATCCCACGTTACACTCCACCCCAGCCACACAAGATCGCTGTGGTTCCCGTAACAGATCAGACTCGTTTCTATGACAGGACCTCGGAACTTCCAGTTTCCTCTTCCTGAAACCTTTCTGGTCTGCTCTCTCATTCCTTCAGGTCTTTCTCACCTGCGCCACTTTGTCAGGGAGAGTCTTTTGTCGTTCTGTACAACATTGCATCCTCCACAGTGTGGCTTCTTAGCCCTCCGCTGTGCAGCATTGTTTCTAAGCAGAATATGTATTTTATACATTGTTTACTATCCATCTTCACATTTGAAGGTATCGTCATGAAGGAAGCTCGTTAATCTCTTTTGTTTACTACTGACACTCAGGCAACTAGAACCATGCGTGGGTGTGTAGTAATCACTCCATAACTATTTCTGAAAAAGGAATTGTCGATGACGTTTATTGCATGCTTCATCTATGCTATGTATTCTTTAAACTACTTTATACACGTGTAATTTGCTGCTTACAGTGGTTCTGCTTCTCTTCATTTCACTAAAAGGAAAACTGATGATGACTTCGAACAATTTCAAGATTATATTGCTTGGAAGCAGTAGAGTAGAATTTTAACTCTGATAGTCCCAATCTCTTAAATCAAACTGAGCGATTTTATCCTATTAGCTAAAACAGTAATTTACCTACCTGAAAACTTTATTTTATAATCTGGAGAGGGAGGATTTAAATTTTTTCTCCCGAACGTTGGTTTTTAAAAGAGTCTCATAATCATATCTCACACAAAATCTGTTTGGGGTATGAATAATTGTAAATGTCATTTAGTATTTGCTTCACCAGCAGAATATATCAACATTGTGAAGCTTTCAGTAACACTGCGGATATCACAAAAGCAGGGAAATTAATGCCTTCAGGGAGACATGAAACAATACGTTATGGTTATCTTGGTTTTATTTTTAGCCATAATTAAGATGCTTTATTTATAAATCAATTATTTCCCTTTTAAAGAGAAAAATAGTTACTTTTTAAGAAGTTGTTATAAATATCAACATTATTCATGCTACACTTTTGGAATGCAGATGAAAAAATTAGGGGTCAGAGATGGTGAATCCTAAGCCCTAATAACTTGTGTTACTAGTAAAAACAGGAGCAGGACCCTTGAAACTTACAAACATTATTGGATGACTAATGAAGTGTCCATTGTCTCCTATAAACTGAAGTAGGTAGTTTATATGTATCTATCCTGTAAACAAGAAAGGCATAAATGTCTCAGGCAGGTGATGCTGGGCTCTACTAGGGTAGCCACATGCTACAGGGAAGCAGTTCTGCCTTTAGGAACCGGAATAACGTGGGCTTGGGATACAACTCTCCAAACTGACCCCTTTTATTTTTGATTAGAAGTTACTTTCCTAAAGCTGGAGATTTCATTTGTAACAACCTGAATGAATTTGAAGAACACTCTCCCAAGTCAAATATCACAGGAATGGAAAAATAAGCATCATGTGGACTCAATACTAAGTTGAAACTAGTAGTTTAATTACTGCGTGCTCACTCAATTAAAATCAAGAATGCAGGACAGGGGAGAGGAGAAGAGGGCTCAGCAAGTTCCCACCCACAGGGAACAAAGCAGGGTTATGCGACACACTTCCTGGGTGCAGGAAAGGACAACTCTGACTTTATCTTACAAATACAAATGATGTAACCTAATCGTGTGTGTTCTCATGTTAATCTGCAGTTAAAAAAAGAAGTTACTTTCCTTAGTAAGAGGGAAAGAATTACCATCCATAATGTTTAAAGTGATACCTACTGTTGGCAAAATGCATTTCATTCATAACTTTCAAGCATCTGTCTGACGGGAAGTACTAGATTGAGTTGGCTACCTGGCAAATGGGCAGTACTACTAGTGCTCTGCAAGTTTGCTTTTCATCTTCTCCTGTTCTTCTGTGAAACAGGAAGGCAGAGGACTGAATGTTGTCGTCTACCGACCTTCACTCCTTAAACACCGGCTTCCTCCTCTTACCTGCCTCTGCAAATTGATCTTGCACTCATTTCTCTGTGGCCCACGCAGCTTGCCCTTGGCGCCGTCAGCTCCTTGCTGCTGCTCCTTCATCTGTGATCAGCCTTCCTGTTACTTTCTCTTTCTCCTCAGATCCCTTCTTGACTTAGTTCCCATCTCATGGAAACTCAATGGGGAAGCGTTGGTGAGATGTTAATTCGGGAAACATGGTTTGCAATCTGTGGAGCAACAAGAACAGCTGGTGCTGCTGCTGTTCGGGTTTTCTTGGCAGATGGACGCAGGGAGAATTACGGATGGGGAAATTTGCCTCAGCCTTGGCTGCTGTTTCCTCCAGAAATGTTACATTTGCCAGCTCGCTCTCTCCTGTAGCCACTCCAGCACCAGGACTTAATACTTTAGTGCATTCCCCTAAATTCACAGCCGGAGCTTCCCTGTGAAGACTTTATTCTAGGCTTCCTACCTAGCAGCCCTCTGTCTCATTGACCACACTGAGAGGCAGATTTGGTTCTATTTCAGCAGCTTACGGTATACATTCAGTAAAGGCTATTTCACATCCCACATAATTTTAGGTCAATACCTAATTGTTTGTCTATTTATTTATTAAAAGTAAACTTGGTTATAGTCTCTGCATCGTAAAATTTGCCGCGGTTTGAGCCACCAGCACAATCATATTAGCATATTTCCACCACTTGTAAAACTTTTTGCACCCCTTTTGCAATCATGTCCATTCCCTAACCCCAGGTTCCAGCAACCACTGCGCTTTATTTCATTAGAGCTCGATGTTTTTAGAATGTCTTTAAAATAAAATCATACATTGTGCAGATTGTCTTTATTCACTCTTGGCTTCTTCGTTTATCCTGATGATTTTAATTCATCTGTGTTCTTGGGTGTAGTCTTAGTCTTTTTCACTGCGGGTTTAGCTGCTTTCTGTTTGATGAACACGTCAGGTGTTTGTCATTTTTACCTGTGATGAATAAAGCCGCCAAAAACATTCAGGGGCAAGTGCTCGTGGGGACATGGGCTCTCATTTTCTGGGGTAAATGTGTAGGAGTGCAATTAGTGTGTTATATGATAAGAGTTGGTTTAATCTGGTAGGAAAGGGTCACTTTATTTTTTAATAGCATTTTACATTTCCTTGCAATGCGCCAATGGCCACTTCTTCACCAGCACTTATCAATCTTTTCAGATTTTGACTATTCTAATGGTGTGCAGTGGTATTTTGCCGTATTATGCTATTCTACACAGACTAAAGCTGTCCAAGATATTTTCAAAGATCTTTTCCTGTGTTTATTTACTACTTCCACACTGCATTTGGTGAATTTTCTATTAAAATATTTTATGCACTTTTTATCCTAATTACTGAGTTGTAAAAAGTCTTTGTATTTTCTGAATACCAGTCCTTTATTTGATTGATATATGTTATACGAATATTTTCTCCTAGACTATGACTTGCTTTTTCATTCTCTTAATGGTATCTTTGAAAGGGAAAAAAGATTAATTTTGATTTTTTGTGAATGTTTTACTTTATAGTTGTGTCTTGTGTCTCACCTAATCATATCCTTGCTAACCTAAGATCACACAAATTTTATTCTGTTATCTTCTAGAAATTGAATAGTTTTAGGTTTTCTTTTAAGTCTACGATTCATGTACTTCTAGCTAGTATTTGTATGGTTAGTGATAAACTTTAAGGCTCATTATTTGTGTTAGGTATTAAACTATTTTGGCACCATTTGGTGAACTCAGTCACTATTACCCTAATATACCCAGAACCAGAAATCTTCCCCAAAGTGTGGCTTAAAAAAGGAATAGAATAAAATGACAATAGTTTAAAAAGACTTTTTAAAACCACTTTGGTAAAGGAATCCCAGAAGTAGTTTACATGATAGAGTTCTAATTTGATATGACTATATTCCCAAAAAGAAAAGATGAATTGCTATGTTGTTTGTTCATAATTTCCTATTTAGAAATTCATAAAAACTATAGTTACTGTAATCTCTGAACTGTTAGTATAGAAAACGTGGTCAAACATGAATTTTTCATATTGATCTCTCTTCCTATTTTTGAGATAAACATGTTTTGAATTTAAATGTAGCTGCAATAAATGATAATAGACTTTTTTAATTGTAAAGGCCTCTCCTAATAATTTTTCATAAGTACTTATCACATAATGAATGCCTTATTGCTTGAATAACAATACTGTGTATTATTATTAGTTCTTCAGGAATGGAAATACTTTCCGTATTTGTCCAATGGAAGCAATTCTGTCATGACAATTAGTTTCGTTGCTTGCACAATTTAATTCATATGGAAAATAATGTCAAGAGGATCTACATTTTCCATAACCTCGAAGTGGGTCCATCATCAATTTTCATGTAGTACATTTGTAACTTGTCACCATTACAAATGTATTTTCATTTTATCTCAGTTGTAGATTATTTATATATTAAATTGATACATTAAGCCTTCTGCTTTCTGTTGCGGTTTTAAAGTTGACTTGTTACCATCTCAGAGTGGGTAAGCTCTGTGCACACATCATAATAATCAGATAATCTATTTTTGAGCCCTGTAGGATGACCAGACAAGGGATATCACAGCTGTACACAAATTTAGTTCTGTTATTTAAATAACATTGGGGTGTGACGGACCCAAAGAGTTCATGTAGGTCTTTCTTAGGTGGTAGAGATATAATACACATTAAACCTATTTTAATTTCTGCTTTATGCAGCCTCACAATAGGACTTCACACATGCAAATGAGAAATTGTAAAAAAAAAAATAAAACCTTGTGAAAAAAATGTTAGTTTAATTAAAGCAGCTTTGTGGTGTGAGAGCCAATTCTGCATTTCAATGCCAAATTGACCACGTAAGTACTCTAACCTTATGTCAAATTCTCCTTTACATTTGGACTGTGATTTTCAACCCTTTTATCTCAGGGCACACTTGAACCTATTGTTAAATTTCCATGGCACACTTAAAGTAGGTTGATCAAAAATAAAATGTAAATAAAGAGAATATACTAACTGTGCTTAAAACTTCTTACAAAAAATAATTTCATTAATGATTTTTAAAATTTTTCATGGCACACCCAAGATCCATTTCATTAATGATCTTTGAAAATTTTTGTGTCACACTAGTTGATAACCACTGCATAGGAGATACGCTTTAAAGGATTTGAAACACATATTGTATTTAAAATAGTGCTTGGCACATAGCAAGTACACAATGATTGTTATTATTATTGTCATCTGTAGTGTGAGGGAGGAAGAGACCCAGAGATTTATGTTTTAAGGTTGCCTGATAAAAAGAAAGTATAAAGTATATGAAATAATTTGGAAAGTAACCAACATAAATTATCCAATGAAAGTCCTAGTACTGGCTAGTGACAAATAGAAAAATAAAAGGTAGACAAGAGTATAAAATAAAAAAAACTACCCAAATAATCTGATAAATTTATAATTTATCTTTAACAAAATGACTGTACATGATTCTGATTTGATTTTAGTGGTTATTCAAAAATCAACCATGAGGTTATAGCAATGCATTTTTATACCATGTGTATCTCTTCCCAAATTTTTTCTTAGATGTTTCTTTTATGCTTACTACTAGACTAGTTGGTATAATTTCCAGAAGCATTTCTTTTGATTTTCCTTTTCTTCTGGTATGAGAACTCTTCTTTCCATTAGGGAACCCATTTCCTATGGCTTGGGAGGAACTGCCTCCACTTACCATCCCCCAATTTGGTACATAAATAAGCAACGGCTAGTGGCTGATGAGGGTATCTTATTTTCCTTGACAGCAGTCATTGGTTCAACATTTAGCTTATCGATTGCCCTTACTCCAAAGTACATACAATTTGAGCTTTTCTCCTACTTCATGAGGTCTGCAGTAATCGCTGTTTCTAGTGAAGTACAGTTTGCTGGTTTGTCCTTTTGCAATGACTAAATGATTAGTGGACAGTGTCTCAGATCATAGAAAGAGAAGTTATTCTACTCAAAAAGTGACAAAATGATTGATGACTGTGTCTTTAAAGCACAGAGTGAGGATTTTAGACAGATGATGAACCATCTTCCCTGATGTTAGCTCCAAGCTATAGTGCTGGCCTCTGTGGTAGTCAGGGCACTATTCTGTTTTCTGTTTTAAGAAACAATGCCCCTCACAGTATCTTTTTCCTGGTCCAGGTACTTCCCACATTGGAGTCCTACTCTTAAAGTAAACATCTGTGTTTCCTCTTCAAGTCCCCACTCCATATCTGATTCAAATTTTATCCGATGGTGGATCTTAAATGCTGAGCTAATGCATTTTGAGAGACGTGTGTGCGTGTGTATCTGGATGATGATAAATAAAGTAGTAAAACCTAATCTCTGTTTTAGGTCAAGAAGACTGGAATCAACATAAAAATGAATGGAAAGGGTAAGGGGGCTGCTGACAAGGGTAATGTTTAAGAAAGGACAAAAGTAAAAGATATCTTAAAGCATAGAAATGAGACATCTACAAAATGCTTATTGGGAACTAACCTGAAATTCCTGGGTTGTAATGTGGTATGTTTCTAAATATAGAATGGATAATTATGATTATTACACAGAAAAAAATTGAACTACAACTTTGATTTTGTAATTCATACATTTGGTTCTATATACTTTTACCAGCTCCACTCCTATAATTTTATTTTATTTTATTTTTTGACGCAGGGTCTCATTCTGTCACTTGAGCTGGAGTGCCGTGACATCATCATGGCTCACTGCAACCTCAGACTTCTGGACTCAGGTGACCTCCTGCTTCAGCCTCCCAAGTAGCTGGGGCTTCAGGTACATGCCACCACAATTGGCTAATTTTTCTATTTTTTGTTAGTGATAGAATCTAACTCTTGCTCTGGGTGGTGTCAAACTTTTAGCCTCAAGTAATCCTCTCATCTCAGCCTCCCCAGATTGTAGGATTACAGGTGTAAACCATCACGCCCAGATTATTCTTATTTTTAATAATTAAAATACATCAGTATATCTTACAGTTGGAAAACTTGGATTTGAAATAAAGAGCTGATAAAATGTGGTTGCTGACTGGACATAGAAGGGCAATAGTGAAAAACAGAGTAGCATCAAAGAGCTCCCTGAAATTTTTAGTGAGACTTGCCTGGCAGTTGGTGGAATGAAACAGCAATAGACTGAGATGATAGACTTCTAGACCTATTTATTTTGATAATTTTCAGTGTGCTATTGGCTCTCTGGATCTTAGATTTTGTTTTAAAGTGAATGTGATGAACCAGAACACTTTCAGCTCTCTTAAGTTCTGGTATTCTGTGCATCTGTGTGATTGCTAAATATCGTAGTTTATGTGCTGTTTTTCTGGACCCTATATTTTTGCTGCATTGCTTAAATTTTTTATTTTTAAGTAACTTTGTAGGATAGCTAACTGACACAAGATACTGTACCTATTTATACACCTGTATCTGTGCCTTTTCTTAGGGAGACCCTTGGGAGTCTACGAAGCTTTAGTAATTCAAAAAGAAAACTTTCCTCTTGTTATTTCTCTAGGACTTTTGCAGCTGGACATGTGAACTTCACATGTGACCTCAGTGGTGTGTGTTCTTGAGAACAAATGCAGCACCGGGCCATCACAAATTTCCTGAGGATTTTTACAAGTTTAACATTAGATCCTCTTATCCTGCCTAATCTTCGATGATTTTTCCTTTGTGTCTTTGTACTCCAATAGTTAGAATGATATTTTTATATTATTGTTATTATTATTATGTTTTTTAATCTTGAAAAATTTACAAAAACCATGGAAAATTACAAAGGCAATATGGTATTGACTTTCAAAAATTAGTAATTGTTAACATTCTGCCATAGTTGTTTCATATTTTTCTTTTCTTCTTCTTCATTTTTTTTCAAGACAGAGTTTTACTTTGTCACCCTTAGTACAGTGCCATGGTGTCATAGCTCACAGCAACCTCAAACTCTTGGGCTCAAGTGATTCTCTTGCCTCAGCCTCCAGACAAGCTGGGACTACAGACACCCACCAGAATGCCTGGCTATTTTTAGAGATGGGGTCTCGCTCTGGCTCAGGCTGGTCTCAAACCTGTGAGCTCAGGCAATCCACCTGCCTTAGCCTCCTAGAGTGCTGGGATTACAGGTGTGAGCCACTGTGACTGACCTCTTATATTTTTCTTTTTCAAGGAGATTTAACATTAAATAAAGATGAAGTTTTCTATTTTTTTATTTTAATGCTTTTAAAATTGCTTTTTAAATGCTTCTTATTTTAATTCTTATTTTTATTCCTTTCAGCTATTTCCCAGTGACAACCACTCTAATACATTTGACTATGCAGACACTACAAGGTAAAAATATATTCCGACAGGCAACACAGGTAATCAGTGGCAGTTAACGTTCTAGAACATGGGTTTCTAGATTTTTGATATGCTCTTATATCAATAGGATGATTACTGTATTATTGGCTGAATTAAAAATAAAAATGTAATAATAGATATATCTCTATACTTTTAAATTTAACAAAACTATACAGCACATTTGTTTTCAGTTCAAATGTAGAAAGTGGCAAAAGATATATCCTATTACCTAAAAGAACCCAGAGAGCCTACAAAATGTGTTTTATAAACTTATCAGAGATCTGAGTATACAAAGAGTCTAAAAAGAACTAGACTCTGTAAGTGATGAGTGATAATGAGTATATATGAGAAAACTACATAGCTGCTTTTCCCTGTAATAAAATAAGAGAATAAGGAATCTGCTATGAAAGAAAATGGAAATATCAGAAATTAAGACAATATTAGGAATGAATAATTCATTACATTCACCATGAGTTTGGATAGAGCAAAGGACGGGATAAATTAACTCAAAGACAGGTCAATGGAAAATATCCACACAGAAAAAGAGAAAAAGGAGTGAAATCAAAGAGATTTGTAACACAATTTTTAATTTATTTATAAATGGAGCCTCAGAAAGAGAGGGCAGGGATAATAGGGGAGAAAATATATTTGAAGAGATAAAGACCAAGAAATTGTCAAAATTGGTAAACTATATCAACCCACATTCCAAGAGTTTTAATGATCTCCAAATAGGATAAATACAAAAAGAAACTAATTCCATCATAATTAAATAACCAAAAAGTAAAGTAAAGAGGATATCCAAAAGCAACTAGAAAAATAAAGTACATTAAACAGAAAATGAACACACGAATTATGGCTGACATGTTTCCAGAAACACTGGTGACTAGAAGACTAGAGAACATCCTTGAAAGTCTGGGAGGTAAACAAGCAAACTCACCAAAAAGCAAACAAACAAAAACAAGGAACTTGTTTCAAATTTTAAATTCAAACTTTCAACTTTGAATTTAATAATTAGCAAAAATAAATTTAAAAATAAAATAAAAACACTGCTGTAAGGCTAGGGTGACCAGACGTCCCGGTTTTGGCGGGACAGTCCCACTTTTCAACAATTTGTCCCATGACCCACGGTGTTTTAAGAAAGTCCTGATTTTTGGAAAGAATGCATGAACGGGCTGGAGAACAAGAAGGGAATATATAGTTTTCGGCCGCCATATGGCTATTTTGCCAGAATATGAGTTTTATATTATTTTTGTTAATTTTATAATGTTAAACTATAATAAATAATGGCTGAGAAGTGATTATCAAGAACTGCTTATCAAAGTTTGCATTGTTGTCAGGCCCTGCCTGCCCCATCCCCGGCCCCACACCCCTGCTCTGTCCCCCGGCCATGTTTAACATTTACAGATGTTAAAATCTAGTCACCCTATTTAAGGCACAAATAGCATATGTTGTGAAACTTAATGTTTGTCTAATCATAAAAAATAACATAATGAGAGGTGAAAGGATGTATAAATAGAATTATGCTATTGTGAGTTTTTCACATTCTTCATGGATTAGTGCATTTGAAGGTGATGCTGATAACCTAAAGAAAGATATTCCCAACTTTAGAGCATACACACATACATGGACACACACACATACTTATGCACTCCACAAACATATAGTTTAAATGTTAATATTGGAAATGACAAATAAGAGTAAAAATAAGTGATTTAATCAAAAGAAGATAACAAAATAGGAATGAAGGAAAAAAAACCCTGAAAAAATGAATGGAAAATAATCAGCAAGTTGATATTTTTAAAAAACCCAACTATCAGTCAATGCATATGAATGAGATAAACACTACAACTCAAAGACATGTGTGGTCAGACTGAGTAAAGAAAGCAAGACATTTTATATTCTGTTCATAAGACTGAAACATTAATTACAAAGAAGCAGGCAGGTTAAAAGTAAAGGAATTGAAAAAAGTAACAGTAAGAGAGTAACAGGTAAGCAGTAAGAGCAAAAAAGCTAAGGGACTGTAAGAATACCAGATAAAGTAAATTTTAATGCAAAGAGTATCCTGAGGGAAAACAGAGAAACATTTTGTAATGTTAGAAGAATTAACTTACCAGCAGTATTTACTAATTCTGCCTGCATGAAACAACAGAGCTTTAAAATAAATTAAGCCAAAATTGACAAAAAAGTTAATGAAATAGGCAAAGCAACAGCCACACTCGTGTATTTTAATGCTCCTCTCTCTACAATTGATAGAATAAGTAGACAGTAAAAACCAATAAAGAGTTAAAAGATGTGAACACTGCTGTGAACCAACTTGATTCCACTGACATCCATAGAACACACCATGTGTATTACACAGAGACAATTCTATGTGGTTCTTTTGCATTTCTATGTCTTGCTAGCAGAGGCAATGACTGGCTTTGTTCTGGGGTAACTTTCAAATATGTTTCTATAACAAACAGACTGGGATGATAGCTATGATGCAAAGGGAAGGCATGTGTATTGCCATTATATAAGATTCAAATGATCTACTCAAGATTTCTCTCTTAGAAGACAGTCCATGGCACGTGCCTTCTTCAAATTACCAGGTTGGAATTGGGGCTCCAGAAACTGATACGCATGCTGATATTCTGGCTGCTACTTTTGCTGTGAGTAATAATTAAACTTTGTCGCTGACAAAGGAGTCTCTTGCTTCCTGTTATCATCCACAAATCTGTGGCATCCTCATTAGCTTGAAAATTGGATAAAATCTTAAACCCTTCAGAATTTTTGACACATCTGAAAATTACACAATATACGTTATTTTTAAATGTACATGAAAATTTTACTAAAATAGACCATTTGTTGGGCCTTGAAAAAAGTCACAGTGAAATAAAACAATTTAATTTATACATAAGATTACTTCTTGCCCACAATTATGTTAAATTAGAAGTCAATAAAAATAAGGCATCTTGAAAATTTATAAATATTCACAAATTTTTCAACGTACTAAACTCATAACCTGTGGATCAAAAACAATAACAAGGGAAATTAGAAAATATTTCTAAATAAATGAAAATGAAAGCAACAAATTTTGTTGGATGAAACAAAAGTAGGATTTAGAGAGAATTGATAGCTTATGCAAGGTCAATGGTTATATAAGGAATGAAGAACGATGTTAAGTCAATGATACAAAATCCCATACCAAGAGACTGCCAAAAAAATTAGAACAAATAAATTGTTCCAAAGTAAAAGGAAGATAGAAAATCAAAACATCTGGGCAGGCATCAATAACAGAAAATAGACAGACAATAAGGAAAACCAACAAAGTCAACACGTTTTTTTCTTTATTATCTGTACCTTAGAGCGTTTGCTGTCATGGAGGATGGATTTTGGGTTTGGCATGGCAGGAAACTCTTTGTGCATGAGACGGCTAGTACAAAGCTTCAAGAGAGAAAACTATGGCATGATCACCAAATGTAACCAAACACTGGACTGTGGCAACCCGCTGTTGAAGTGTGTGTTTGTGATGCAATAGTGATAGTATTAATCTTATTCCTTTAATTTGGTTGTCAAAATAAGAGCTCAGCGCCTGTGGCTCAATCGGCTAAGGCACCAGCCACGTACACCTAAGGTGGCGGTTCGAATCCCCAGCCCAGGCCCGCCAAACAACAATGATGGCTGCAACCAAAAAATGGCCGGGTGTTGTGGCAGGCGCCTGTGGTCCCAGCTACTTGGGAGGCGGAGGCAGGAGATTTGCTTGAGCCCAGGAGTTGGAGGTTGCTATGAGCTGTGATGCCATGGCACTCTACCCAGGGGGATAGCTTGAGGCTCTGTCTCAAAAAAAAAAAAAAAATATGACTACTTTGATATACCGAAGCAGTGAAACTGAATCAGGCCTACATTCAGGTCTGTGTGCCACGAATTATGTAACAAGGCCTAAAATACTTACTATATTTAATTCACAGTTTCCCAGTCTACAAAATGAGAATAATAGTATTTATCCCCCTCAGTCACTGAGAATGTGTGCGACAAATTTACATAGGCCTTGGAGATAGTGATGATAACGATTATTATGATCTTATTGTTAGTATATCATACAATCAGATTCTTGGGATGAATTAGAGTCATACATTAGCTAATATCAAAGTTTATAGAAAGAACAAGTGAAATACTCAATGTGTTTTTCTCTTTAAACTAGTACAAACATACAGATATCCCCAGTGCCTTCAGTAATGGAGATTGGGGACATGGTAAATATTTTAATCCCATGGCTGGAACTTCTCCAGTTTTCCTAATATTTTACTCTGTGTCTCTCTTCAGGACGCTGCTGGGGTTTTCTGTGCCTGTGTTCTTGTTCAGTCCCTGGTGTATCTCCTCTTCTCTCCTCCCTAACCCTCACTCTCCATTTTGTTTGTGAGCATATAAACACATAATGTATACATATACATTTATATACATATATATTTTTTCTCCCTACAATATGATGGTAGGTTATTTAAGTGTCTCAAAATGAATTCTGCATAGAAACCTGAGGCGTTCACACCATTCGTTATTTATGGCAATATCTGAGTATCAAAGAGACTATATTATAATCAAATGATTACCTAGAGCTCATTTGGATCATCTTCCAGAGATGGAAGGGAACATTTATAAAACTGAATCAACATTGAGCAGTGCCTGTGGCTCAAAGGAATAGAGCGCTGGCCCCATATACTGGAGGTGGCGAGTTCAAACCTGGCCCTGGCCAAAAACTGCAAACAAATAAACAAACAAACAAAAAAAAAAATAGAAAAGAAAATGAATGTAATTTTGAAACCCTTGAACATTCTAAGTCTGTGCTAAGTCCACAGTATTCCTTCTTATAATTTAACATTACTGTCTAGTTTGTAAGATATCATATTTACTTTTGATAATAAGAGGTTATTAGTACTATTTACATTTTAGTTGTGATTGGAAAGTATTTGCATAAAAATTAAGGTTTTTATATTTCTTATATAATGAAAAGTCTGAGGACAGGGAATCTAGGAGTGATATTTTATAATTCCAATGTAGACTCATGTTCCTTCTAATTTTCTGTTCAAGAAAAAGGACACAGGGCAAGAGATCCATGTGCTTTGAAACCATCCCTCTCATGAATGTCCCATGGAGCAATTTTCTTTTATTTTCTGTGGCACCATGGCTTCACGATCACTCCTACCACTCCTGTCTATAAGGGACGTAGGGAAATGTCATTTTGTTTTACTGAGCATGTTGCCAAAGTCATCAGAGTAAGAGTTCTTTCAGCAAGCAAAAAATTAAATATTTTGTTAGGCAATTGGTGACTTGTTACTAGCAGTGTCTGCCATAGCCAGCTTTTTTACTTTCCGTACAGAAAAGTCATTGTAAGAATCACAATTCCTTTTCTTAATCCCCGAAATCATAATTGACCAAGTTAGAAAAACATAGCAGCCTGAAGTGGATCTATTGAAGAAAGATCATAGAAGTAATATCCTTAAATAAAGATAGCAGAAAATTTAAAGGCCATTAGAATAGGGTGCTTTACCTGATGTGACAGAAAAGTGACACATTATAATCTAGAGAGGGGAACAAACGATAAAGTTAGAGTTTACAGAATTTTCAGTAAAACAGCATTCTGCATCCTAATACGACTAAATATAAAGCCCACCCAAAGTTTTTGGATAAGGGTGAAAGTATCTGTCTCAGAAGGTGTGACTTTCCTTTTGCTAGAAGTTAAGTGTTGGCTAATGACCAGTTAGAACAGAGTTCAAACCTCTGACGGATTGTTAGACTACATGACCATTCTGATGCTGTTCTCATCTCAGAGTTATCTGATAACAGTACAAGAAGACACTAAATGCTAATTAGCCAAATATGTGGCCTCAAATACAGTATTCATTGCTTTTAACCTTTTCAGCAAATAAATAAAAATATGAGTATTCTCTCTGGTCATTCACCAACTAATCTAGATAATATAAGTAAACTAAAAATCATGAGCCACAACATTTTGCCTACATAAATATTTGTTTTGACTGTACTTAAGATTTAAGGAGAGTATCAATTACATTGTGACTATTTGATTTGTTATGCAAAATCTATCTCCAAATGACTTAAGTTATAAAGAGGTTTATGTACGTAGTTTAAAAGTTTCAGAGAAATAACATATCTGTGCAAGGTTTGGTCAAATCTATGGCCAACTCTGTGTCTCAGTTTTATGTTAAAACTGGTGTCCCTTGGCGTGACAAACTGATGTCACACCCACATCATCAGGAGGAGATGGGCCTCCAATCACCAAATTCTCTTCGTAAATACCAAGTTTTGTGATAATTTGGATAATACTGAACTAATCTAAATTGCCAGAACCATTTGCTGAGTGGATAGCTGTGGCACTAGATGTAGTAAAGAGTTTGGGATTAAACGGAGTGATGTGGACCACTCAAGGGCGACTAAATCACACCCAGTCCACATAGCTGCTCATGATGGAAAACGGAATGATTGTTGAGGAGATAACCACGATGTTGATTACCGAAGCGAAAAACACTTCAGATGGTTTGAAATATACAGGAAAAGACAGGATGTGATGGTCTTACTTTCAGAGGTTTAAAAGATACTAAAAGCTCAGAAATCGAAATTGTCAGTTCTACAAATGAAGTTGCCAGCCACCTTACTTGGTTATTGCATTCACAAAACTTTTATTTTCAATGATAGAGGTAACTGACACATTGATTGAGTGTTGGTGGCGAAAGGTTACAAATTCCATTGTGCCTTCCACATAAATTGTGAAACTACTAACGACACAGTGCAACATGCATGCACCTTGGAAAAACAGATTCGAATGTCCACTGCTGTCTGCGGGCACAATGGTTGTCAAATGAGTAACTGAAAGAAAAAAAAAAAAAACACATGTTTTTTTGACCAAGAATAATCCGCAGATAAAACTCTATTAATCCTTAAAGATAGATATCTTCTTAGGGATTTCTGTCACTGCCAACCATGAGTTTAATCTAAAATGAAGGATTTTAACTGACACATGCTTTCAATACTCTTGGTCTTTTCCACATATCTTGTAGAAATTGCTACCATCAGTTCTCACTCTATCTTTCTTGAGTCTCACACAAATTGCTGCCAAATGACAAAAGAGAAATACAGGAACTCAATCATCTTTGTATTGAATGTTTTCTGTATAAATTGGTTTTGGAGAATGAGTGATTATATCCAATGCCAGCAGTATCACAGGAAACTTAACTTCCATTACTAAATGGTAGAAAGCCCTAAATTGTGTCCTATGATGAAAAAGGTATTAGAGGAAGTTTTAATGTTTCTTTTTAACATACATGTGTGTTTGCCTAATGGTTTGAAATTTAGAAACATAGAGTTGTATCATTTCAGGGTATTATTTGCTCTTTCCCCAATAGTTTTAGAGAGTTAAATGATGTAATGCATACCTACATAAATTTGAAATATTTTATGTAAAAGATATAGTGCAGTAGAAAAGGCTAGAAAGATGGGGATTGCGTCTCCGGCATTTAACGTGAGACAACCTTGAATAATCACTTACATCATTGTGAAATCTTACTCTTCTCATGAGTAAAACGGGGCAATTTTGGGTATGCTTCACATTGCTATAAGCATCAATGAGATAAACTACAAATCACAGTACTTAGGAATGTTCAACATATATTAATTTTCTTGATGTAATCACAGGGTCATTACAAGAACATATAAAGAAAATATATAAATGAGAGTACTGTGAGAATCATCATTTTATTAATAGTATTGTTTACAACATTTATCTAAATATCTAAATAAGTACTATTCATCCTAATGGAAAACAGTTCTGTCCTAAGAATGAAGTTCTATCAATTCCTGAAAGGCTTTTGATTACAATGGCCTGAAAGGAAAGAGAAGAAAGTTCCCTACTGATTGTTATTTATTATTTTCAAAAAAATTTTGACCTAGCTTTGAGTAGTAAGGACAAAATTGGAAATCTCAGAGCACACTTTTATAGAATAAGTATAGACAGAGAAGAAATGCCTGGATATACACAGATTATTATATAAACACATATGTATGTGTGCGTATGTATACACATGCACACACAAACACAAATCAGGCATATACTTAGTTTTACTTACACATGAAAAGTGGAACAGAATTATTTCTGGGCTTAGGTTAGAAGTTTAGAGGGGACTGAGGAAGGAAATCAGAATTTAGCCACTGGTGGGTAATTTTCTTCCTTGTCCTTCTGTGCCACCGACACTGGTGATCACATGGTGGGGAGGCTGGAACCCCCAGATAGCAGCATCTGTGGATGGATAAGATATTTGCCCCAGGTCCCTCCTGGAGCTATAGGGAAATCTGTTGTTGTGAAATGTCCTATGCCAATATCAGATTGTTGCAATAGACAAAAAAATTGAATTGTCAGAGGGGTATGTTTGGCCAGGAAAGGCCCAATGATAAACTCCCTCTGTCTTACTCACCATTTAAATTTTTATACTGTATGTGGGAAGGGACCTGGAAAGATTTGAAGCAGAGTTAAGTATGGGGTAAATGCAGCCATGGTCTTGTCATCATAAGGGATGAAGACTGCATAGCCCCACCTGTAAAGCCAAGAGGCCTCCCTGGCTTCTGAAGGAAGGATGTGGGAGCCGGGGAGAGAAATGGGCCAGGAGAACAAGATTTCTGGGTGTTCTCTGAGTGTCCTTTGCTTTTGTCCAGGTAGGAGAAGAATGGAGGAAGTAACCCATGAGCTTAGATTGCCCCCAAGAAAAGGAGAACAAATGGAGAGGAAGAAAACTCTCATATGACTTGTATCCAAAAAACATTTTATGTGAATAAGTTTATCATCTAGATTATTTTCTCCTCCTGAATGAAGTGGATGTTTGAGAATTATGTTGACTTTAGTAAGAAGAAAATAAAATTCTATTTTTAATATTTAAGGTTTTTTTTTTGACTTTTGCTATAGAAAATTTTAAAGTTGCTATTTGAAGTTGTCATATTTATCAAATAATTCTTTCTCAATTTTAATAAATGAAAGCATAATTGATTGACATTTATAGGTTCTGGTAGCCCTGATATTATCAGTAATTTTAGTCAGTCTATATTATATTAACATTTGAACTTCAAAAATAATGAAATAATTTGTATTATATTTAAAACCAGTTCTCCCCAGTAGTCTAAACTTAGCTATTGTAAAATTGCTGACATTTGATCATTTTAGAGCTACAAAAATGACAATTTCATATAGTAGAACTTAATAACTTTCACAACATGTAGGCCTCAGGGCATTCCAGGTGGGAAACCTATAGAATAAATGATAAACAACTGTCAAGAAAGTCTATGGGAAGACACATTTAGCAAGAAGCATGTTTGTGCTGGTCAGCTTCTCACAATTTAATTAGATTTTCTAGTGTTTCCTGTCTAACAGGAATATAAATAACTTTTCTGGTATTGATACTTGGAGTAAGGCATACTATCTGAGTTATTTTTAAATTTTTTTTTGAAATTTTAGTTCATATCATACTTCTAGTTGATCAAAATCTACTGGTTATTTTTGAATTAAGTCTTATCCATTATAAAAGAAAGCAATGATTAAGCTGACTCTGAACTTTGCATATGTATATGTTATGAAGAGAAGCTATTAAAACACATCAATGGAAAATAAAATGTTCGTAATGAAAGTAAGGTGGAATTTTTAAAGCAGTAACAATGCAGGTATACAGGTGGAAAGGAGAATAATTTGGGCATCTGGGGCTTCCCTATCCTCTTATATAAGTTCTACTTTTTTTTTAAAAAAAAACTTTTACCTCTAAATTTAGATGAGTTCTCTCTTTTTTTTTTCTTTGCCACAGGGTCTTGCTCTGTCACTAGGGCCAGAGTGCAGTAGCATCATCATGGCTCACTATAACCTCAAACTCCTGGGCTCAAACGATCCTCCCACCTCAGCCTCCATAGTAGCTGGGACTATTGGTGCTAAAGATGTGTGCCACCAGACCTGACTGATTTTCCTTTTTTTTTTTTTTGGTATAAATGGGATCTTGCTCTTGCTCAGGCTGGTCTCAAGCAATTCTCCCCTCTCAGCCTCCCTGAGGACTGGGATTATACCCATAAGTCACCATACATTGCTCTAATTATATTTTACATTAAAAAAAGCTTGCTTTTCTGAGGTGCATAGGGAAGTAAACTATTATGGTCACTCCTTTCTTTGCTTATGTTCACTCACTAAGTCTAAGTAGTAAACTTTACTGATGAATGGCACTTTGGAAAACCTAAGTTTTCTTTAATGGGTATTTTATTGAAGTATTTTCATTTATAGGATTTTAATGCTGAAAAAAAAATCTTTTCTTTCTGTTTTTTCTTAATACCCTTCTGCAAGGACCCTTTTAACCTCACATAGAGCTCCAGGCCAAGATCCTTTTTAGAGTAGTCACAGCATTGAGCTGTAAGGTAACTCTCCTTTGTGTGAGGAACCCAGCAGTTACCTCCTGAGTATGGCAAAAGAAATCGTATTTCACATATTCTGCCCGTATGTAATGTACTGAGGACAGAAATGTGTATGATCAATCTCCAGACATTCCAGAGAAGTCACTTGATGATGCAGTATTCATGATCGTTGCTATGTAAGATGAATATGAAATGCCACAGTGATTGTGGCATTATCATTTATCAGTATCTGACAACTGGGATAATTTAATATTTAAATTTATATCATTCTGATATGTATTTCCATAACAAAATCTTTCATTCCTCTTGGTTACAAAAATCCTTATGTATAATATCATGATTCTGTTAATAATCCAAAGAAACAATTGTTTGATGTTTACTCACAAGCATAGTATCTCAGCATTTAATTATTTAGATATATTAAACATTAACACCATCATGTTTCTTTAATCTACAGGTGCATGTTGTTGAGCTTTGAAAGTCTGGCTCATTTGAGTTATGATCAAAAATTCTAGTTGTTTAAAACCTTCTACTATTTTGGCCTTGGCGTAAATTTGTATGGAAGCTTCTATGTTTTCCATGGGAAATAAAATTATTATATTCTCCTGGCAAAGTCATTTTCTTTAAATTATTGTGGATATTGTTCCCTATGAGTTTTGTCAGTGATATTGTTATCCTTATAAAGGAACAAATGTTTTAAATACTAACATCAGAAGTGATGAACTGTAGAGAAGCAGAACAAGCCACAGTAATTACCTTCTAATTTGAGATACTATGTAAAGGGCAGTGTCTGAGATGGGAAGAACAGAAGTGGAAGGGGTCCTCAAACTTTTTAAACAGGGGGCCAGTTCGCTGCCCCTCAGACCATTGGAGGGCTGGACTGCGGGCCCTGGGACGAGTCGGCTGCTAAACAGGACAGGCAGCGGCAGCAAAAACACCCAGTAGGCCAGATAAATGTCCTAGGTGGGCTGCATGTGGCCTGTGGGCTGGTAGTTTGAGGACGCCTTGTTTGGAGGAATGAAAGAACTGGAAATGGATTGTAGGAAAATAAGTGATAAGAGAAAGAGCAGGAGTTGCTTAGAGTTTACAGGGTTTCATGATCTAACCCAAGGAAATCTGGTCAAGCAGGAATGGAAAAAGGGAAGGCATTTATATAACTAGATTGAAGGGGTACAAGTGCAGTTTTGTTACATGGATATAGTATATTGTGATGAATTCTGAACTTTTAATGTAACCATTGCCTGAATTGTGTGCATTGTACCCATTAAGCAATTTATCATTCCACACCCACTTTCTGCCCTACCAACTTTTCACCCTTCTGAGTTACAATGTCTATTTTTCCACCCTCTATGACCATGTGTACACATTATTTGCCTTCCACTTGTAAGTGAGAACATGTGGTACTTGACTTTCTAAATTATTTTAGGTAAGATAATGGCCTCTAATTTCATCCATGTTGCTACAAAAGCCATTATTTCACTCATTATTTATGGCTAAGTAGTATTTTATTTTATATACATACAAATTATAATATATATATATATAAAACATTTTCTTTATCCAATTATTGCTTGATTCATGATTGGGTTGATTCCATATCTTTGCTATTGTGAATAATGTTGAGACAAACATATGAGTGTAGGTTATTTTTTTGATATAATGGTTTCTTTTCCTTTTAGTAAATACCCAATAGTGGGATTGCTGGATCAAATGGTGGTTTTATTCTTAGTTCTTTGAGAAATCTCCATATTGTTTTCCATAAAGTTTGCATTAATTTACAACTCATCTATGTTTCAATTAATAGTGTATATGTATTCCCTTTTCTCTGCACCCTCTTCAACTTTTAAAAAAAACTTTTTAGTAATAGCCTTTCTGTTGCAAAATGGCACCAGTTTTTTTGAGACTTGTTTTGTTACCAAATACATGATCTATCTTAGAGAATGTTCCATGTGCTTTCAAGAAGAATATATATACTATGGTTGTTGAATGAAATGTTTTATAAATGTTTGTTACGTCCTTTTGGTCTAAAGTCAAATTTATGCCTACTATTTTTTATTGATTTTCAGTCTCAATTATCAGTCTATTGCTCTCAATTGGTATTGAAGTCACTCACTATTATTGTATTGTTGTCTATGTCTTTTTTTTTTAGCTCTAGTAATATTTGTCTTATAATCTGGGTGTTTCATTTTTGGGTGAACATATATTTAGATTGATCACTTTATTATTATATAAAGAACGACTTTTTTTTTATTATTGATTTAAAGTCTGTTTTTTCTGAATTGAAATGTTTCTTTAATCTACAGGTGCATATTGAGGAGCATAGCTACTCCTGCTTGACTTTGGTTTCCACTTGCATGTAATATCTTTTTCCATACTATTACCTTCAGTCTATAAGTTTCTTTACTAGTTAGGTAAGTTTAAGTAAGCAGCATATGGTTAGATCATTTTATTTTTCATCCATTGCACCAATCTATATCTTTTACATGCATCATTTAGTCTTTTTATATTCAGGGTTAATATTGATGTGTGAGGTTTTTTTCCTACCATAATGTTAAATTGTTATTGGATTGCTCTGTAATCTTGTTTGTGTAATGGTTTTATAAGACTTGTGACTTTTGTATTTTCATATGTTTCTATAGGAGTATTAACTTTTTGCTTCCATTTTTAAAATTCCCTTGAGTATTATTGCAAGGTTGGTCTAGTAATGGGAAATTCCCTCAGCTTTTGTTTGTCTGGAAAAGTCTTTCATTTCTCCTTCACTTTTGAAGCTTATTATAGCAGAATATAAAATTCATGGTTCACAGATTTTCTTTAAGAAGTCTGAAAATAAGACCCCACATTTTTCTGGCTTGTAGGACTTTCAGAGAAGTCCACTGTTAGTCTGATGGGATTTCATTTATAGATGACTAGTCACTGTTCTTTTGCTGATTTAAGAATTTTTTCTTATGAAGATTTTAGGTAGTCTGATAACTATATGTCTTGATGAAGTCCTTCTTGCAGTATATTTCCATGCAATTCTCTGAGTTTCTTACATCTGGATGTCTAAATCTCTAGGAAGAATAAGTCTATTTCTCTCAATTATTTCCTAAAATAGATTTCCCATTTTTTTTTAATTTCTTTCCTCCCTTGGGAATATTTAAGATATGTAGGTTTGGACATTATGTAATCTCATAGTTTTCAGAGCCTTTGTTCATTTTTTAAATTCATTTTTCTTTGTATTTGTTTGAGTGATTTAATTAGAAAGATCTGACTTCAAGTTCTGAGATTCCTTATTTTGCTTAATGTAATTTTTTCTTTCTATGTTTTTGCAGATTTCAATGGTATTTTATAATTATTTTGGTGAATTTGTTTTTGCCAGAAATTCAGGGTGGGGGATTACTGTTGTTGTTTGTTTGGTTGATTTTTGTATTTCTCTCTTTGGTAAATTTTTATTCATATCCTGAATTGATTTTCTGATTTCTTTATACTGGGTTCCAAATGTCTCTTGGATCCCAGTGAAGTTCTTTACGATCCATATTTTGAATAATTTCTCTTGCATTTCAGGGTTTTCATTTTGGTTAGGATTCATTACTAACAAGCTAGTGTGATATTTTGGGGTTGTCGTAATACTTGTTTTTTCATACTTTCAGGGTTGTTACACACGTTTCTTCTTATTTGGGGAAGCTGTCATGTCTTATTTTTGAATTTACTTTCATTTCGCTGGGACTTTTTTCCCCCTTGAGGATGACCCTAGTGTATATTGATCAGGTGCTTTCAGTGGCCACAATTCTACGTGAATTTTTCAGTTATAGATAACATTAGCCTCAGCATGGTGGTTTTCTCAAATGTTGATTGTAGTAGTGGTGTACTAGACCTGTGGGAAGGCTCTCAGCCTCCTGCATAGCTGGGATGGCAGAGATCTGGACAGATTTATCCCCTGTGCTTATGTTAGCAGATTTTTTATTGGGTTGTGCAGTTTGACTTTCAGGCTAGTTGGTGGTATTTGCAGTTAAGAGTTAGTTATGGTGGTAGCATTAGGTTGTGTTTGATATTTATTTACCTGGAGAAGCTCTCTGATGCCTCAGACCATGGACTGGTCCATGGGAAACATAACGGCTTGGGCTTTGCTCTTGGCCTCAGGGAAGACCAAAGTCGAATGGAGCAGGAGTAGGCTGGCCCACTCTCAGGTATGCCACCTAACAAAGGTGTCAGAGACTACCATTTTCTTGGTTATAAATAGCCTGGGTGTGGTGTCTTTCTCAAATGTCAACAATAATATATCAGGCAGGTGAATGAGCTCAGGCCCCCTGGAATCGTGGGGAAAGTGTGGGATTAGAGGTAAGTGAGGTCTTGCAAAGCTTTTCTCCTTCCTGAGCACAATTTTGTCAGCAGGTGACTTAACAGACTATTCAGGTTGACCTCCAGTCCCGTACGTGGCACTTGAAGGAGAGAGGGATGGTGTTTATGCTTCACCTTCTTTAGCCAGGAAAAGTAATGGACTTTCCCAGGTGTTGGGCAGGAGTGTGGAACTCTCAGGGGTCCCGGTCCTGTGTTTTGCTACTGAGGCAGGTTGTGGGGCAAAGCTGGGTAGGGGCTGGATCAGGCAAGCCCATGTTCAGCCTTCCCAACAGTGGGTTCAAGAGGCAGCCCTAATGGGGTTGTAGGGCAGTTTCCTGGCCATTGGGGCAATGTTCAGGGGAGGAGCAGAACTGGCTCTGCTACACTAAAAAGTTCGAAAGTTCGAGAGGGGAGAGAGGAGCAGTCTGGATTCCGCAACCCAGGGGAGCCAGCAGGGCCCACCTGGATCATGCATTCTTGTTCTTGATCTAGCCAGTCTCCCCGCCCCTTCGCCCCCTGCTGGCAGCATGTGGAAATAGCCTCACTTTTACTCCCTAGGTAAAACTGCCCCGCACAGCTTAAGACCCCCTGGTTTCCTAATCAACCTTTCCCAGGGACTGTAAAGTGGGGGAAGCCTAACTCCTGTGTCCACGCATGAGTGCACCGCCTGTTCTTTCATATTCTAGCCATAGTGGGGATTCGTCCCACTTGAGATTAGATCACAAGTCTCAGATTAGAGCCTCCCCCAGCTTGTGGTGGCTGCCTGAGAAGACAAGCCGAACAATAGTGACCAACTTCTGTTGGTGCCAGGGTCTGGATGTTGCTCTTTCTCACAAACTCCCCACTGCTTCGCTGTCAGAGCCAGTGCTGAGTATGATCCAGGTGCTCCTCTGTGGCCTGGATTGTGAGAATAAGTATTGCAGGGACATTCTCCCTTTCATTCTCTGAAGACTCACAGTTTTATCCCAGACTTACAACCCAGGCTGCGGCTTGCCACACATTTCAAAGCATCAGAAATTTCTTTCAGTTTTTGTTGTGCTCTCATGTTGCTTCTTGGATAAAAGTTAACACTGTGAATCTTTTGCTCTTTCCAAGTGGGTGAGGTGCCCTAACAAAGTCTTCAGTCTGCCTGGTTTTTGGAGGGGACAGGTGGGAGGAAGCTACAATTCTTACTCAGGAAACAGCCATTTCTTGAATTTACTGGCATCTGAAGGGTGCCTTTAATTTTAAAACAAAGCTTGAAAACAAAATATTATAGGATTTTCATTATTGGTGACCAGAGGTTAACCAGAGGAAATTGCTTCTCTTGGGATTGAGGGGAGATGTAGAGAGGAGAAATGAAGGTAAATGAAGAGAAAGCAGCAAAGCATGGCATGGGGGAGGAAGAAAATTTCTTGAGGACCATCCATGTGTTGGACACTATAGGAAGGTTTCATCCATCCTGTATCCTCTAATTTCACAGTACTACCAAAGCTCTGTTAATGGGCATTTTCCCTCCATTTAGTAAGTAAAGAAGTTAAGTAATTTGGACAATATTATGCACTTACTAAAAGAGGTTGGATTTAATATCGGCTTCATTTTTTAATGCAAGCAAACAATGAAACAAAATAAAACAAAGAAACAGAGCTAAAGAGAAACTGTATAGGATACCTGGAATTGGATTAATAAAAAGATGGTAGACATTTCTGTATAGAGATAGTCTGTAAGCCAAGAAAGGATAGAAGACAGACCATGGGGATACGCATGATAGAAGAACCCCAGAAAAATAAGGTTTAGCATTCCTTTAAGACTTCTTTCCTATTTGGGGGTATACAGAGATCTCCCTTATTTAATCTTAAACATTGAGTATTGTTTTCATATGCTTCTCTAAACTTTAAAATCTTTGCTGATTGATTACATGCAATTGTCTTGCATTATCAGTTCTTTGGAGACTGAGGAGAAGATCTTTCGTGGCGAATAGTAATCAAAAACAGGATAGCAGCTGTCAGCAGTGGTATTTCAGAGTAAGACATGAGGAAAGGAATGATGTAACCTCCCCCCGCCCCCCCGGGGAATCATGAAAAATCTTGGAATTCTGAATGTCCCTCAGTATGTGGGACATAGACTGACTTGTTTAATTTACATATTTATGGCAATGATTCCCAAAGAATGGAGGAATTGGGGAAAGGCAAATTAAATGAACCCCCCCCTTATAATTCCACTTTAAATTGATTTCCTAGTTGAAAACTTCATATAGAGCAATTCCCTAGAATGTAATGCATCTTCTTTTTGGAAGATTAGAAATAGAGGTCTATAAATAGTATAACTAGGAGATAAAATTGTATATTTATGAGAGAGGTCTTGAAACCTGTTAGCCATCTATTCTGTCATGTATAATTAAATGTAATAATTAAAGTAGGCTGTCTGTGTTCATTAGGAAGATTCATCTACCATGTGCACATAGCTCATGATAACAGTGAACAGCTTTGCTTCCCCAAACAGTATCCCAGAGGCTAGATATAACCTCTGAGAATATTCTATTTTCTCTGTATAGTGTCTTAAAACATTTTAAAAATCAGCTGCTAATATAGGGTGGCCATAAAATTCCTGGACAACTTAAAATTGTGCACTATTTTAAATGGCATATGAACTTTATGGCCACCCTGTATATAAATACTGGGTGATTTCAAAGAATAAAACAGAATTTTGGCCTTTCCTGAAAAGTCAGAAGCATTAGTTCAGTACAGTTCAACCCACTCATTTATCTTCCCTGGTTAGTGTCTGGAGACATTTAGATTATATTTAGGTAAAGGTACCTCTCTATGTTCAGGTCCGAAGCTTGATCAACCAGTTTGATTATGGAGGTACTGTTCTCCATTTTCTCTGACTCATAGACCTCAGGAAGTGGCTAGGGAAGCCGAGAGTGATATATTTTAACAAGAATGTCTTGTCTAAGAAATCAGCAAAGATTTTAAAGTTTAGAGAAGCATATGAAAAGCATGGGAATCCAGAGATTAAGTAGAAGAAAAAAGTTGCAAAGGTTCTGTACAGTTGAATTTATTGAAAAGGTTTAAATGAAAGATGCCTAATATTAATTTTAAAGTATTTTCTGGCTGCACAGGTGAAGTACCTCACTAATTTTATTCTAAAACTTGTATAAGATTCTGATTCACACAGCCTCAAGATCCTAGGCATTGGGAAATGAAAGCAAAGGAGTACCTTAGCCTGGTTGGGAAATAAATACACACGCAGGAGGACGGGTCAAGGCCAACAAGAGCGGGTGAAGTCATTTCAGATGACAAATAATTTCTCCCCTCACCTCTCTTGTTTGTTAGGAGATTGGGTTCCCTGCATCTTATAAAATGGAGAATTCAGTTTATTTCTTTATTTTTTAAATTCAATGTGACTCTGGAGAACTCAGGGGAGAAAGGGATGTCCAAGAGTCTGACAGAGGAGCTGGAGGAGTTAAAACATTCTGTGATATGAGGGGCTTCCTTGACTTGAGGCTTTGTTTAAAGAGCTGTTGTTCTACAAATAGGACAGCAAGCAGTTTGTCAGAAATAATTTCTGTCCACTGAGATGTTAAACATAAGCACAAGAAATTTGACTATCTGAACATTTTAAGGAAAATACAGAATACAGGGAGTTTACGTCTAATGAGAAATTTAGATTCTAAAGTAACAACATGAGACAGAAATCGCACACATTCAAAATTACCCTTGACAAATACCTTTACTGACCTTAAATCACCAGGGGGAGGCCTTGGCAGATTTATTCCTCCTTTGCTTTAAAATCTGGAACCTTGTACCCTTGGCAAATAGGTGACAAGATAAACAAAGCAGTATCTTCTCCATGTCCTGCACCCTATGCTGCCCCCAGTGTGTAAGCTCACAGGACACAAAGTTAGATGTGGGTAAATATGGGTGTAAATAATGCTCTACTGTATGTATGTATACCAAATAGGTTGACTTGGGGACTTCTGTGGTAGTATCATTTGGAGTACTATTCTAAACGGTCCAGAAGCTTTGTGTTTTTTTTTTTATTTTTCAATACGTTATTCCGAAATTTAAAAGAACAAACTGATGAGGCATTAATAAACATGATTTGCCCTACAGTCTCATCGTTTTGTGTAATTATAAACTTGTTTTGAGACGAGTGGGGAGTGTTGCATCTAAATATGGAATAGCAAATACTGGAGCTCCTCAGTGCAAAGGCTACTCTGTGGACGTAGGAGGAGTATACGTGTGTGTGTCAGCCTGGTGACACAGACCAGACAGCTTCCACTTTCTTTCAAGCTTGCTTTAAAAGGAGGCTGATTCAGCCAAAGGAGGATTAGTCACCCCAGATGCTGCCTACATATTACTATGCGTGTCTTCACAGTTTGGGAGATACTCGTAATTCTGTTGTTCTCAAAACTATGCAAAGCAGCTGTTTTCCCACGCATTTTAACAGTATTGAGCAAAAAATGGGGGAAGGGCATGTAGCTGGAAAAGTTTCACTACTTATAAAGAGTTAGCATTCACTTGATTCTAAGACCTATAACTTTTCTTTGTGTTCTCTTCTCACATATATAATAGTTAAATATTTCTCTTCTAATTTATATGTACTTCTTATCTGTGGCCTTGTCAACATTAAGTAAATCATACAAATATGTAGGATTTAACTAAAACATCATTGTTTTCTTTAGGATCCTGAGACAAACTTTATTTATAAAGAATTTATAAATGTTTTGAGTGGATCTAAACTTAACACATCTGTTTTTTGTTTAGTGACAATTTTTAAGGTGCAGTTGGGGACAGGATTCATCCATCTGAGAGTTCACTCAACTTCATCAAACTGTGGCTTACCTACTGTGTTTCTGTAAAATGGTTGTAATGTCAGCATTGCTCTGGGGAAATTTTTTTTCTTAGCATATTGTATTTTACCATTGCTGGTCCAACAAAGATAGAACAGAATTATAAAATATAGGGCTAGAGTGCATTTCTGTTGAAAGGAAGAGCTGGTATAGAATTAACTCAAAATAAATGTAGTTTGTTAAAATATTTTATTGCCAAGAGTACATTAAATTTAGAGTGGACCGATATTGTAGCTGAATACTGTACAGAATCTGAATAAACAGATGATTTGCATTTGTCACACTAATAAATGCCAATATTTCTAAAAAGTCTGTGAAATTCAAAGTATTAAGAATTGAATGTGTGATTGGAAGCAGCATCTCAATGAACTGGCCAGACTGTCTCTGTGTGTTTGGAAGGTTCAGGTAACATGTGCACACAGCCGTGATAACTCAGTGAGCAGCTTTGCCACCTGCTCGCTAAGTACTTGCAGTCCTTTGTTCCCTCAAAAATATCTTTTAAATGATTATATTGGCATTTTCAGACCAGAAAGTACTAAATATATATGTATACTGCCTATTATTTTGGCCAAGTCAGAGTAAGTAATTTAGAGAAAGAACATCTCACACCATGGTGCAGATGGAGGTACTTAAGCTAAAAAGAAGCTCCATGGAAATATACTTATACCTGTAAAATTACTACATCAGAAATAGATGGAAGATGGGTGGTGCCCATGGCTCAGTGAGTAAGGCAGTGGCCCCATATACAGAGGGTGGTGGGTTCGAACCCGGCCTCAGCCAAACTGCAACAAAAAAATAGCCAGACATTGTGGCGGGTGCCTGTCGTCCCAGCTACTTGGGAGGCTAAGGCAAGATAATTGCCTAAACCCAAGAGCTGGAGGTTGCTGTGAGCTGTGATGCCATAGCACTCTACTGAGGGTGATAAAGTGAGACTCTCTTGCTAAAAAAAAGAAATAGAAGTAAGAGACTACAGTCTGTTCTCTTTAAATTTAATTGCAAATGGGAAATTTGCTATGCTCCATAGAAAGTGCAAAAGTGCAAAATTATAATAAACTGTGTTCTCAGATACCTCGCCATTTATTCTGTGATGTGTCATTAAAGTACATATTTTGAGTCACTTATATTTTTGACAGTCCCACTCATTGCTCAGCCTAGAGTGCCATGATGTCAGCCTAGCTCATAGCAACCTCAGACTCCTGGATTCAAGAGATCCTTCTGCCTCAGCCTCTCGAACAACAGAGACCACAGGTGCCTGCCACAATGCCCGCTAATCTCTCTCTTTAGTAGAGATGGCATCTTGTTCTTACTCAGGCTGGTCTTGAACTCTTGAGCTCAAAGAATCTTCTGCTTCAGCCTCCCAGAGTGCTAGGATTACAAATGTGAGCCACCATGCCCAGCCTTGAATCTTATATTTTTGACTATTCCTGGACTGTAACCAAAATTGTGGGCATTTCAAAACATTATCACACTCAGGGTCACATGTTTTATGCAAGTATCCACTATTAATTTTGCTAATAATTTTTTTTAGAAACAAGAAGAAGATGGTAAAATATTAAGACATCAATAGCTCATCACTGATCATCAAGTAAAACAAACAAAATATATTCCCCTCCAAGATAAGGACTGAGGTAAACCCTTCATTCACTGACTGGGGCTAGATTTCCAGCTAGGAAATTTGTTTCCATTCTACTGTGAACATCTGGGCTACGCATAGGAATAATAAAGTGATACTGGAAGGATGGTACAGAGCTAATATCAACCTTGGAGGTTTAGAGCTACCTACTGAGGTTTTGATTTGAATTTTATTCACTGCTGATTTCACTTAGAGACCTGGGAATGCTTACTTCTCTGCTAAAGTCTTTTATTTTGTAGGCTGTTTCTCTACCCGCCCTTTCCCTATCTCCTTTGTTATTTTCCTCTTTCTTAAATGCACACTCCACTCCTACTCACACACAGAGACCTTCTTAGACTACAAAGATATCCTTCCATATTATTTCACCATCGTTACAGAGTCTATCTTCCAAATCTGAATGGGTGAGTTTTTGATGGCGAGGAGGACATTTATGTTAAAGCCATTAAAATGAAAATGCTGTGAACAGACGTTTCTTTGGGCAACAGGAAATGAACCAGATTGTGATTGGGTTTGAAGTTTATATTATTTCCAGGGGTAAGGAGACTCTGATGAGTACAAACTGATTTGACTGTAGGCTTCCTTGTCAATTCCTCACATCCGCGAGTTATGAAGCTTTATTCTGACAGCAGAAAATTAATTCACTCTGCTGTCTTGATTGCTTTCCCACAGAGCTGGCCCCATGGCTCTGCACCAGCAATTGTTGCGGCAGGAGAGTCAGAGTGGGTTTGCTTCCTGGCAGGTTGGCCCAGTCCCCAGGAGAGAGACGAATCTGAGATGGGGAAGGGTAGTGAGGAGGGAAATATTTCTCAGTACCGCAAGAGTCAATGGCAAAATTTAAGGTAGAGAGAGTTTTATCCACAAGGAGATGAGGTGGGTTTTGCTTGCTTTATTCAGCAAAAGAGTGAAACTCTAAGCAGTTTTATGACCATTTCCTTGCTAATTAAAGTTTAAGGTGAAGTCATTTCCCCTTATAGAGGCCAGGGGGAACATTTATGATAGGAAGTTTAGGGCTCAAAGCCCAGTCCAAGATGTAGTGAAGAAATATTTTTCAGCATGGTTGGTATTTGATGATCACAATACAAATACTGGAACACTATCATGACTTCAAATTGAAATGCCTGGGAAGGTGGGATTATTTTCTAAACTCTAAGTAATGTACCATTATTCTCAGGAAGATTACAAAAGTTTTAGATTCACTAAGAACTAGGAATGCCTGTGATGAAAAAAGGCAGATTATTGGTAAATAATGATTTTCCGTACTTTATGATTTCTGGAAAGTTTGTTTGATAAATTTGACGTCAGTTTGGGTCACATGAAGGGCAACTGAGTAAACAAGGATTTTGGTGTCCTTTGGAAGCTTTACAATATAATTAGGGTGTCCCTTCCATTCTCCTGCTGAAATTGGCATGAAAAGACTTGATCTGGGGCTTCTCAAGGGGGGACTGATTGTTGATTAAGAGTTGGGGAGTTTGGTGGCTCAGGGTTGCAATCCCAGCCACCTGGGAGATTGAGGCAGAGGATCAATTAAACCTAGGAGTTCTGGGCAACATGGTGAGACTGTCTCTCTCTCTCTATTCTCCCAACTCTCTATGATGGAGAAGTAAAGGAATGTGCCTTTGTAGTAATCTGATCATTTAACCTCAAGGAATTAATTTTAAGCACATTTGATTTCTTATCTGATATTATCTTAAAATTTTACAACAATTTTGTTTTCTTTTTTTGTTATAAATCTCAGCTTATTTAGATGAAGAATTATTGCTTATTATGAGACATAAAACTAAATATTCTTGTTTCATTGGTTTACTTGTTTCAATCACTTTCTATGTAGATGTATACGTGTGGGTTTCCATATATACATATATTTATATGAACATATACAGTAGAATCTCTGTAAGTTGACCACCCAAAGGACTTCTCAACATACAGAGATGGTCAACATAAGGAACTAGGCCTACTCTACTGATATGTACGTGTGGTACATGTCCAGTCTATGAAAGTTAGGTCAACTTATAGAGGGAGGTAGTCAACTATGGAGGTTATGCTATGTTTATCTGTATTTTTAAGCTGTAGACTTTCACAAAAATACACACATTTATTTTATGTGAGAAGGATTTTGATCATTTTAGACAGATTTTATTTTAAAACAAATAGCAAGGTATTCATATCTTAAGTACAGTTAAGTCATCAAACACTGACATAGGAGTGACCTGCACTAAGATGGTACAGTTCAGATAAAGAGAAATGAGCTGTTATGTCCTCATTGTAAAGCCAATTTGCCTTGCAGGTAAACTGGATGTGAAATGGGAGAGAAAAAGAAGAATCAAAAAGGATTCCTTGGATTTTGGTCTGAGCCCCTACAGAGTTGGGGGTGCCCATTTTGAGATGTGGAAAGCAAGGAATAGATAGCTCAAGGATTAGGGAAAAATGAAGCTTTTTTTTTCTGTGTTAAATTTAAAGTGCCTATTTTACCTTTTTAGTAGAAAATATGAAGTAGCATTATGACTGAACCTCAGTGTAGAGATAGGGACATAAGATTTGAACTTGCCCATCATCTATATTTACATTTTATTTGAAACTATGATAGTGGGTGAGGTGTGTGTAAATGGAGAGGAGAAAGGGTACAAGGCATCACCTAGAGAGTCTGTATAAATAGAGAAAAGAAATGTAAGGCTAAGCTTTTGGCCATTTTAACATTTAGGTTGGGGAGAAATAATAAACATGCAAGGATGAGAAGGAACAGTTAATATGGCAGAAAGGAAATGGAAGCCCAGAGAGAAGTTTTGAAAAATGAAGTAACAATCAAGTGTGAATATTTCACTGAGACTGAATCATTTGAGAAATATGTGGACATACGCACATTTCACTGATCTTGCAGGATGGAGGTCACTGCTCACCAGGAGAAGAATGTTTGGCATGAGAGGGATTTCAGCTCAACCGCAGTGGGTTCAGGAGATGACGGGGAGGGGAGGAAGCACAGGGAGAACTGACAACAGGCTTAGCGAAGAAAAGTAGCAGACACATGAGTCAGTAAAGGACCATGGAGTACAGAGAAGGCCTTATGAGATGGCACTGATGCAGCCTGTTGGTCACATGATGGATGTGAGTCAGCAGAGGAAAGAAGGGATGATGCGGCCGGGAGGGGGGACTGCAGGAGAGTCACTGGGCGGGGATTGATTAGTATTGGGAAGATGGAAGAATTTTTGTCTTATTGCTTTTATTTTCTCAATTAATTAAAAGGTGCGATTATCAGCTATAGGGAAAAAACAACAGTGTTAGGTTTTGAGAAGAAAAGTGTGAAAGAATTTGAAAAAGAGAAAACCAAATTGAATTAACAGAGAATTATATCACTGCTGGAGATGCTCAGTATGGCAGCAGAAGCTTGGCATCTGAGGATTCAGTGCTCAGGGTTTCAAGGGCTTTGGTACGTGTTAGCTGACAGTTTTCATTTTGAAAAACCATGTATTTGAGCCATGTATATGAAAATGAAAATGCTGCACCTACATAGTAAACAAGATCCCATAACAATTCTTCTAAAGAGTTTTTTAAACCCTAAAGATATAAAGTGCTTTTCCTTTAAACTAAACACTAAAAAAAATCCTAACGTTGAGGTTGAAAGTCAAACAAATATCAAGAAATCCCAAAAAGTGATACTTCCTATTCCAATAACAGAAGTTGTAGTACACATTAAAGAACCGAATGTCTGTTTTCATGAGGACTTGGACCAGTGAGACGAGCAAGTATATCCCACACTCTGTGCAAACAAGATAAAGAATGAGTGGGATGTTCCAGGCAATGCTCCAATGACTCACAAGAGCATATTCACAGAAAACATGTGGCTTGACTGAAATGTGATTTGAGGGAAAACCAAAGCCAGGGCAAATATTGGTAGTTAGCAGATTCCCAAAGCTCTTGGACACGTCCTTCACTAACATCCAGAATCAACTTCACTCTCCCACTCATGGCTTTCAAGCCCCTCTTACTTCCAGTTGTATTATGGGAGGCTCTGTAATCACCTTGCAGATAGTGGTAATAATTGCTAAGTTACTCTCTTACCATTGTTGTGAATAAGTAGGAAAAATAATTGTTTTCTTTCTACGTTATTTGATGTATTTACATACAATAACCAACATTTGTTTCATACTTTCCTTTTAAATCTCACTTTCTAAATTTATGTTATCCTTAAATCAACTCAATTAAATAAGTATTGTTATTATTATTATTAAAGTTCAAAAAGATTCCGTGATATATCTGTTTTCATATAGCTGGAGAAGAGGCAAAAACAGAATCAGAAGCCAAGTTTTCACATACTAATTGTGTGCACTGGTTTTCATACCACAATATGAAGTGTGTTATATCCTGAATATTCTACTATGCTTTTGCTGACTATGATATTTCTCAGCTGTTTGGCACTTACTTGAAGTATTTTTCTTGTTTCTTGTGGTAAAATAAGAATTTGTATTTGGGTACATATCTAGAAATAATCAAGGGTAGGGAAATAAAATGAGCTCTGAAAGAGACCCTTACTATCTCGTCAATCCCCTTTTGCATATGTGAAAAGTGAGTTACAGAAAAATTAAGACTTGCTTAAGGTCATTCAATTGATTAATAGGATTATAGCTGGGATTAAATCTCTTGACAACGATCTCAATGTGTTTTCCATTGTGTTACACCGTAGAAACTTAACTGCAAAACCACCAAATGTGAAAGCTGCAAAGGACCCTTGAGATTGGGCTTCAATCCTCTCATTTTATGAAGGAGGAAATACAGATCCAGAAAATTAAATTGTTTCTGCAAAGTTATATAGTGAGTGTTAATAGGAAGTTAGTATGGGACTGTGCCTGCCTCAGGTTTCAACTCAGGTACCCCAAGGAAAAGTATCAGATAGCAGAGACTGCAACAGACAGCCCTGATCCCATGTGCTGATTTTCAAAGGAAATGTCAGGAAAACATGGCCCCTATCCCTCTGCCAGATCAAGGACATAAAAAATTATCAGCACAAGTGGAAAGGAGAAGAGAATGGTAAGGGAATTTCTTTGGAGAAAGCCCTTGCTTGTGCTCAGATTTTGGGGGGGGGGGGGGAGTTTGGAGCATGCTGGTTTCTAAACCGGAGCTAGTGGGCAGGTCTGTGAGAGTACCACTTGTGGAGCACATTGATATTTTGGCCATAGAGGCAAAAGAATGCTGCACTATTGTAACTCTGAGATTTGACATAGACTATACTGTCATTTGTTGTGGATTGAATATGGACCATGGGAAGTGGAAGAGCCACAGTAAGAGTTTGGATCCTGTGTCACAGCGCCACCTCAAGGGACAATAGGGATTTCGGAAGGAGAAGGAAGAACAGTGGAATGCCCAGCAGTGAGGTTGCAGCATCAAGTCACCACTTTGAGGGGAGGTTCATTCTCCAGAGTTCAGAGCTCCTTTTTTTCAAGACAGGAGCCAACCAAGGAACCACTGCCAAGCCCAAGAGAGATAAGGAAAAAAGTTGACTTTCGTGTCTTTCAATTCTAAAGAGGGCAATTTGTGATAGCACCAGTCTAAAAAGAAACCATCTAATCATCAGAGGTCAAGAGTATTACAAGCAGAAGGAAACAAAACTGAAGTTGCGTTCTGTTCACAGGCCATGATGGGTCAAAATTTTTAGCCCGCTTATTATAGGAGTTTATCAGACAGTCTCTTCTGGGACTTCTGCCACTGCACCCTGCAGTCTCAAAATAAAAGATGTAAAGATCAAAAGAACCAGTATGTTTGGTTTTTATTCCTGTTGGCTGATAGCCACAAAAAATAAGAAAACATTCATAGACGTTTGGGAAGGTTTTTTTAGGAAAAAATCTCGTTGCGTAAATTTCCAGTAATGTCTTTGAACAACTGAATGAGGGGAATAAAACCTTAGTATCTCTGAGAGGCACATGATGAGGAGTCACTAGTGTCAGACAGCAGGGACAGCTGCAGACACCAATGCCAATCAAAAGGGAAGCCAACATCTGGGGCACCGAGGGGAGAAAAATACAAACAACATGCCCAGACCTGCCACTCGGCCCATCCAGACTGGACCCCAGCGGTGAAATGTAAACATGAGTGAGCTGAGTTATTTGACTCAGGCCAAGCTATCTACACGGTGTGTGCTCATGCTTTCATTCGAGAAAAGAACACATGGAGTTTGCTGACCTATTTTTAAAACCATGGAACAGGCAATAAATCTTGTTCCTTTCACCTAAGAAGAATCCAGAAGGGCCGCAGGAATGCTGCCTTTCCCCAACACCACTGACATATGCCCCAAATCATCATCCCTGACTTGTCCTCAGAATGGTCTGCAGCTTTAGTGGGGCTTCTTACAGACCGACCATGCAATTATAGCACTCCTGTGAACCTCAAGGTGGAGAGTTTTTTTTTTTTTTTTTTTTTTTATAGGTAGAGTCTTACTCTGTTGCCCTTGGTAGAGTGCCCAGGAGACATAGCTCATAGCAACCTCCAAGCTCTTGGGCTTTGGTGATTCTCTTGCCTCAGCCTCCCAAGTAGCTGGGACTACAGGTGCCTGCTACAATGCCCAGCTATTTTTTTCTTGCAGTTTGGCTGGGGCTGGGTTTGCACCTGCCACCCTCGGTATATGGGGCCAGCGCCCTAATCACTAAGCCACAGACACCACCCGTGAAGGTAAAGAGTTTTGAACTGAGTGGCTTTTAGCAAAGGTTCCAGCACTGCCAGGTAATTCTGTCTCAGACACTGGAGGAGGAACCTGTTATGGACGCAGGCCTTAATTAATGTCACAACCCAAGAGCCATGTCACAGTGCCTCTCAATAGTAAATTGGACAAATACATACAGAAAAGATAGGATGAATAATTATCAAGAAGGCAACTGATAATATTGTTGGAATTTCACTGAAGGACATCAGAAAGGGCAAATTTTCTTTATGTATTTAAAGATGATCTATAGGATGTTTGAGGAGATAGCACAAGACCTTAAGTCTAAGGGGGAGACTAAAAATAGATTTTCAAATTAGTACTTTTAGACTTGGGTGAAAACTCTGCAATCATATAGATTGTCCTGTGGAAGTAAGTTATCATTGCTATTTCTTTTTTTGATTCTTGATTAATTTAACCATCCTGTAAGATGTTTCAAGTATCCCTTTAGCTAATCTGCCCTAAGGTGGCCAGTAGTGACTCAAATACCGTTACTGGAAATTGAATCCAATCAACCCCTAACTGTCACAGGAAGGACCTAACACTTTCTTCACCCAGCAGGCCCAGTCAGGCTTCCCACGCACCCCCACAGCATTCTGAACCCTCTGAGCGATTTGATTAGGGTTATGCCACATTCATCAGCTGGCACACAGTATGAATCTTAAGTTTAGGAAAATCTTCACCATCTAAGGAAAGTATATTTGTAGGTGACTCAATTGGGCCTAAATAACCTTTTGAGGGTGCTGGGAGGGTCTAGACTGAAGAAGAACTCTCCCAGCCATTGTCTATTTCCTTAACCCCTTGGGTACAGGCTGTGCTCTGAGAACTGGATTCTCACTAGACCTCATGAATTGAATAGTCTAGAGAGAGACAACTTTTCCAGGCCAGCACCTGGAGAAACACTCCAAATGCAGATACATATATAGTAGGACAGCCAGTACCTTTCTTCTAGGAAGTTGCCCACAAGATTTCTGCACTGCTGACCTCATCATTGGTCACTGCCCCCTCCATACACTTGGAGTGGGCTGAGCATATCTATTCTCTGTTCCCGGCTTCTGTGCCTTGCACATCATATTCTTCCTGCCCGGACAATACTTTTCTTATTTGCTTTTCTGATGATCATGTTTTCAACAGTTAAAACTCAAGAATATCCTCTTCTATAAAGTCCCTCCCAACTGTATGCCACACACTCCTTTGCAGGTGGACATCTCAATGTCATCTCTCCTTGTGTGTGTGTGTCTGTCAGCACGATCTTGCACACAGTGTTTTTTATTTTTGGCTAGGGCTGGGTTTGAGCACACCACCTCTGGTATATAGGGCTGGCACCCTATTCCTTGAGCCACAGGCGCCACCCCACACAGTGGTTTGTTGTTGCCTTTATGTGACAATTTTACCACTAGTTGCTTATGAGCAGTGGTTAGTTCTTCTTTGTGTATGTGTGTTACCATAGGGCTATGTTTTTTTCCCTATTTATTTATTTCAGAATATGGCAGGAGTATGCGTGTTTTGGTTACATAATTTGGTTTTATAAATTTCAGATCAAAATTATAAGTGTGCCTTTTACTCATAATTGTGCACTATACCTGGTAGTGTCAATTAACCCACCCCTTCCCCTCTCCCAGCTACTGGATTTCCATGGTGTTTAACTTTCGTATGTGCACACAGTGTCAGCTGAGTAGTTTCAATTTTGTATTGCGTAAATGTAGTGTTTGTTTTTCCATGATTGCAATACTTCACTTCGAAGACTAGTTTCCAGTTCCATCCAGGTTGTTACAAAAGATATTAGATTACCTTTTTGTGTGGTTAAATAGTACTCCATGGTGCACATATATCTCATTTTATTAATCCATTCATGTATTAGTGGGCACTTGGGTTGGTTCCACATCTTAGCAATTGTGAGTTGTGTCGCTATAAACATTTGAGTTCAAGTGTCTTTTTAATAAAATGTCTTTTGTTTCTTTGGGTAAATGCCTACTAGTGCAATTGCTGGATCAAATGGTAGATAGGTTTACTTTTAGTTCCAACTACCAGATTGCTACTTCTGTATCTAATTTTTTATATCCAGCTTAGTGACTGGCATGTACTGATATTCAAATGTCCATTGGAAAAAAATGTGTGAATAAATATTGTTGTATTACGTAGCATTCTATTGTTTAGAAGAAGGGCTTAGGAAATTATTCTACACCTGTGATTTTATTTCAAGTTCTGAGGGTTTATATAAATGTTATATCATCACGATTTGTTTCTTAATATTTCCAGAGTGGAAGAATAACTCTCGGGAGAAGCAGTTAGGTATTCTATAATATCTAAGAGAAATGTATTTTGTTTGTTAGAGGTGTATGTTTTAAGGCAATAATGAAGCAGAGGATCATCTCTATAGATGATTCATGCTTTATGCACTTAGAATCCTTATTAATGGAATTTAATTCTAGATATAAGCAATTATGAGTAATATGCAAGCGATGTATATAATTATGCATACATGTCAAATGAATAAGTAGGTGTAAATAGTACTTTTCTATGTAGGAAAAGAATTTATTTAAGAAGCACACTAAATTAGGAAGAAATATACCATCTGACTTGTATTAGCAAGTAACTATATAACTATGACTAGATTTAAATTCTCTTGATTATAGTTTTTTTTAATGTAAAATATAAGAGCAATAATATATAACTCCTTACTCCTTCAGAGATTGTAAGTAAAAATAGAATAATAGAATAAGCAATTTGATCATTTTAAGAAATAGAAAATGATACATACAGGGAATATAGGTATTCATCATAGTGTAAATTATATTATATATACATATACACACACACATACACACAATATATATATGTATATATAATATAATTTACACTATGATGAATACATATATTCTCTAAATGTATTCATTACATATATGAATGAATGTATACATTCATTCCCTGTATGTCCCATATATATGTATGACAGTCTCTGTCTCTGTTGTCTGGGCTAGAGTGTAGTGGCATCATCATAGCTCACTAAAAGCTCAAATCCTGGCCTCAGTAATCCTCCTGCCTCACCCTCTTCAATAGCTTGGACTACAGGCTTTTGCCACCACTGCACATGGTGAGTGTGTGTGCATGTGTGTGTGTGTATGTGTGTGTGTGTGTGTTTGTGTTGGGATCTGGTTATTGCCCAGGTTCATCTCTGAATTCCTACCCTCAAGTGATCATCCTCCCTTGGCCTCCCTAAGTGATAGGATTACAGGCATGAGGCACCATGCCCATCCATAAATAATATATTTTAACTTGAAAATGTGTAATGAATTGATTTGGCATGATGGCATTAATATTTTAATATCTTAAAGCATCTTATGAACACGATCCAGATAATAAGAGCTGATTCCTTCTCATTTGTTGGAAAATTTTGATAATGTGCTAGTATCTTAAACAAAGAGTTAAGGGTATTACTCAAATATTTTAGAAGGGAGAGCTTGCTCATAAGAAAAATAGAAAATCATTATGTCTGAATTATTTAGGTTAGCTTTCAGAATTGCTCTGATTTCCTTAGCAACGTTTCAACTACCCACTTTATTCATATTTATGCATATATCATCCTATAGGACTGGCCAGTGGAGAGGGCACAATAGGAAGGCAAGGAAAACCAGTTAATGCCTCCACCCCTCACTTCCAGCACCAGCAGCCTCTTCTGCAATATTTGCCTGATAATGTGGCTCCCTTTGGACCAAACCAGCCGCTATGTTCACAGTTCCAGTTCCCACAAGATAGATCAATGGGATGTGCAATCAACAATAAGAGCTCTTCTAAATTCACTAGGATTAAATGTAACACAAAGCAGTGTCTCCCCTTTCCAGCCAAGCGTGCTTTGCTGTCCTTTGAACTGGCAATAATTCTATCTGCAATCGATAGGGATTCTCCTCAGGAAAAATTAGACAAGTCCTGGTTTTTGCCACATACATAATAAATTCCATATAAACCAGTGCAATTACATTTAAACAAAATTTAATTTTAATAACTACTATGTCATTTGAAAGGAAAACACTCCTTAGTTAATTACAAAAATTCCACAATTGGATGTTGGCTTTTAAGTATACCCAAAGAGTACTCAACCTCAGTGAGACATTTTGACACAGATGACCTTCTACCTCCAGTGCTGCTCACTTCAACAATGGAAAGGCTCAGAATCCCTGTCCATATTTCCTCTTCTATGTAGGAGGCTGAATGCACCATTCAGGGACACTTCTTTCACAAGATGGCCTTTTTCAGAAGATGAAAACTGTATTCCTGACCTCCTGACCATGAAATCTTTTGAGTTTATTCATAATTTAAAACACAGAAATACTAGTTATTATCAAAGAAGATCATCTCAAATTCAGTGCCACTAAATATTTATGAATAGGTCAATACTACAATACTATGGAGAAATATTTTTCATAAAGTGCGGCCTGACGGAGCATTTGTGTGCCTGTTCCTTAGATTTGCACTGTCCTCTATGGTGGCCACTAGCCACAGGTGGCTATTGAGCAGCTGAAATGTGTCAAGACCAAATTAAAATGTGATATAATAAACACACATCTGATTTCAAAGACATGGTACCAAAATGAAGACAATTTATTGACACTTTTTAGAAATGAAGACAATTTATTGATACTTTTTATGTTGCTTATTTGTGAAAATAACATTTTGGATATAGTAGGTTAAACAAAACATATTAAGATTACTTTCACCTAATTTATTTAATAGGGCTACTAGAGAGTTTAAAATTACATTTGTGGCCTTGTCCTTTGAATCTCAGACACCATCTAAATAACAGACACTGCAATGTAGACATATGCAGTGAATATACATTTCTGTTATATCCCTACCCATGACCTACAGGGTAAGAATTTCTGCTCCAGGTCATTTACAATCTACTTTTGGATTACAGAAAAAGAAAATGTCACAATTGCATCATCTTTGCTTCTGACTTTATTATCTAAAATTTGCTTTTTATGAAGTACATTTTGTGTTAATACCATAGGCATTGGCTTTGAAATCATATGAGAAATGGCCTAATAAAGTTCTCTGTTGTGTTTACCAAAAGGGTGCTATTAGGATATTTCTCATTGGATCATGAGACACCCGAGGCAGACCACATCTCATAGGACAGATACATTCCTAGAACATTGTGAGCAAACAATCTTGTAAATTTCAGTATGTTTTCACTAGACAGGTCAATACTTATGGTATCTTTTGATAAATCATTTGGTAAATTAACTGATAAAAATGAATTACTTTGTTTTTCTTTGATCAAGATGTTCATTTAACCTCTAGTAAAAAAAAAAAAAAGAAGAATCCCCAAATATCTGAAATACAACATGCCATTGGATAAAAGGAGTCAACCTTAATTTGTTCCTCACCTAATGTTTTTTTCTGATGAATAACACCTACTGCAATTCTACTGAAGACAGAACGCTCAAAGAAAGCCCTCAGCTTTTAGTTTTCTCAATTTCTTTATCCAAAACACAGCAGATTAGACTTAACGATCTTTGAAGTTCTTAATTCTAAACTTCTGTAATCTTTTCTCCTAAATCCTGACATTTAATATTCGAAATATCTTTAAAGCAGAGTATATAATAAATAGTTGATATTGTATATGATTCATAATAAATAGTTGATATTGTATATAATTCATGGCTAAACTACATTTATAAGTATTCTTTTTCTGCTGCATTACAATAATCATACAATTTATATTTATATTTAAGGAACATTTGGTATTTAATTTTACTTAATTTTTCAGTAATGGCACTTGAAAAATATCTGCAGAGTTAGCAAAAGCTATCCAAGCATTAAAACTGAGGGATCTGAAGCAAGTGATGATCAAAATTTTCTGTTTTTTTCACTTTTTTTTTAATTTACTATTTCTTCTCTGTTTGCTCTCTTCTCATTTATTCATTCTAAATCTTTCCAAGGAATTCACTTAAAATTTTAGAGAGCCCATAATTTCTATCTACTATTTTTGGAAGAAGAATGAATAAAACTTTGTTTAATACTAAAGTGATCATTATAAACCTTTGCATTTTAAACTTTGTAAACCTCATCTATCTGGAAAAAAAATACCACTAGCATCGAGGTCTCTGCAATAGACTAAAGTCAACACACTGATAATTGGTAGCATTTTAAAATCTCAGATCATAAACTATTTGTCTATAGTCTTATTTGCCCTCGTTGGTATGTGTAGTAACTTCTGGAATTGCTGGGATGGTGATACTGATAGCAATTTCTTTAATTTCACAAAAACTTCAAGGTTCACCTGGCTATCGTAAAATAGTTCCTAAAGGCTTTGTGAACCGCGGACTCCACCCTGGATGTGTACAAGAAGCAGGAACGGTGATTTCTTTTCTTACAGAGGACAAACTATCTGTAAGAGCTTTCCAGATTAAGAGATGAAATAGAAGTGACTTATTTTACAGTCTGATTTTTAAAAAACATAAATTATTCTTAATGTCCCGCAGTTCATTTTTTTCATGTTTTGTTTTGTTTGGGTTTTTCACTGGAAAAAGTGATATTAGCATAAACGGCCCTCCCAGAATATTTGAGAGTTTACACTTCCACGTTGAAACCAGTCTGATTAATAACGTCAGAGGGAACGCGTATGACAAGTCTAGAATCAAGGAAGCATTTATCAAATCTGAGCATTAGTTATGGTACATCCTGGAGGAGGCATCACAAAACTCTTAAACGTAGGTGCCTTTCTGCATGTTACCAACAAGCCTCCCTTTAAATGTGATCGTACTAACTATGAACTTGAACCTGTCCTCTAACCACAAAGGTCCTTCTAATTTCTGACAAGAATCAGGCAAAATGTATGATATTTTTGCTCAGCCAACCGATCAGTCAAATTGCATGCCCCCTGCGATTGAAGAGGAGCCACAGATTTCTTGCTTTCATACCTAAACGGTACAGAAATGACAGTCTGTGGTTTCACTTGGCTTTCCAGGATGTTGAGCATGGCTCCTGAGGAGAGTGACCTCACTATTCTGTTTGAGAAACCAAGTCCCGTTGTTTTTACTGGTATCAACTGGCAAATATATGGCAAATGACCAGGGGATTCTATATAGTTTTTCGTCAAATACTGCATCAATCATACTGCTTTTATTTGTTCTTTTCTTTTTTTCCAGGGAAAAGGAGTAAAAATTAGCTGGGGAAATAAATAAAAAGGAGAGACTATGATGTATAATGCCATTTTTCCCTAATGACTTCTAAAATGCATTTATATCAAAGAGCTCTTGAAACCAAAGCAGCATGATATGCTTTTTAGAAACACCAAAGATAGTGATCTAAAGACAGTTTCAAACTGTGGCCTCCCCAGCCCCTCCTTTCTCCCCCCACCATAATAATATAGACATATGTGGATCATTCTTGTATGAGGAAGAAGAACACTGGAATACATCAACATAAGGAGCAATTCTTTCCATAACTAGTAGGTCATACTGAGCCAGGATGGAATTAGTCCTTCCTGAGCCTGCCTATGCTAACACAGGACCCCATGATTGAAGTTGAAGCAGTGGTAAGAAGAGCTAAAAATAGACCTGCCATTCGATCCCATGCCTTAATTTTTGGACCCACGAATTCTGGCTGTGGGAGAAACAGCACCATATACTGGGTGCTGATTCAGAGCATATATAGTCTCCTGGAGAACCTTGCTCTAAGCTGCAGGGTCACTTAGCTGGTGCTCTAACTGTGACTTCAGAAGCCCATTCTATCATTCTGTTAAATCAGCTGCCTCAGGGTGGTGGGGACTATGGTAACACACGTGTAGTCCACGATCATCAACCAATTGCTATGCTTCTTTGGTTCTGAAGCGAGCTCCTTGGTCAGAAGCAATCCTGTGTGGAATACTGTGTGGTGAGTAAGGCATGCTAGAGACCATGGATGGTACCTTTGGCAGAGCATCGTGTACAGGGAAGGCAAATCCATGTCCAGAGTAAGTGGCTATTCCAGTAAGGACGAAAGGGTGCTGCTTTCCTGATGGAAGTGGTTTAATATAATGTTTGGGCAAGATTGTGCCTTTGATGGAAACAAAGCCATGGGCATGTTTGTGGGGCTGGAAGTCTGTGGTTTTGAGCTAAACTTCCTTTAGCCATTATTTCTTCAAGTACTATTTCAGCCCCACCGTCTTTTTCCTCTTCCACAGGTCCCTGAGGGTATATTCATTTCAAAACGTTCAGTCTATTTTGTCTCTGTTGTTTAGATTGGGTAATTTATATTGTTATGTATTTCAGTTCACTGATTCTTTCCTCTGTCCCCTCTTTCATTCAACTATACTTTATTTTTAGCTATTATAATTTTTAGTTCTAAAATTTCCATTTGGTTCTTCTTTCCATCTTGTATTTCTTGGCTGATAGTCTATCTTTCTTCATTTGTTTCAGATAGATTTATAATTGTTTCTTGAAGCATTTTTATGATAGCTATTTAAATGTTGTTGTCAGATTGTTCTTAGTATTTTCATCTTCTCAATGTTGGGCTCTATTGATTGTCTTTTTTCATTTAGTTTGAGTTCTTTCTGATTCTTGGCATGATTAGAGATTTTCATGTGAAACCTGGACATTTTGGGGTACTAGGTTATAGGATCATACATACATCATCTGTTTTAGCTGGTTTCTTCTGATACTACTCTGGGGAGGGGTTGCTGTCTCATTATTGCTAAATGAGGGTAGAAGTCCAGGTTTTCCTCTTGGTTTCTGTTGACACTGGAGGTGTGGGTTCTTTGTTACTGCTAGGAAGATGTGGGAGTTCTGGCTCCCCAAAGGCCACCACCACTGACCCCCCCCCCCCCCCCCCCAGGCTGGGAGAAGTAGAGGCACATCATTGTTCCTCACATGGGCTCCAGTGACACCACGTTGGGTGTGTTTGTGTGAGTGTGAATTCTTAATCTCTGGGTGGTGGTGTAAGTTCTGACTCTGCACTGGGTCTTTGATGACAACACTGGGTAGGGGGAATGGGGATCTTGTTTAATTCTGGTGCAGATGGGTTCTAGGGTCTCCTTTCAGGCTTTGCTGGTGTGTCGGAGGGGAACCACACTTTCCTTCTGCGGTGTTTGGCTAGAGTAGGGTTGTTATTATCTCCAGTTTTTCTGTCTTTGTAGACTCCTCCTTTTCTGGACCTTTGGCTTTCTGTTGAGACTTCTCTTTCCCCCTTCCCCTCTCCTGCACATGTTGGTGTTTCTGGGTTGCAGAGACTTCAGCTCCAAGTCTGGGATAGGCAAGGCAAAACAGAAACCTAGGGCCTCATCACCTATCATTTTTCAGGTCCAGCAGTTGCTCGTTGGTCTGCCTATTTCTCTCTACTGTTCAAATTCCTCTGATTTTTATTTTTATATAATGTTTGGGGGCTTTAGTTACCCTTAGTGGGAAGAAGAGGGAAAAGTTATTTACTCCTTTTCCCCAGAAGTAGAAGTCCTTCCTGTGGCCTGCCGTAAACCATGAATCCATTGAGCCACAATTCCTCCCAACAATCCCCGAAGAAGCAGAGTCACTGCTTCAGAACCGGGAACCCTGTGCTCTCTGGGACATGACAGCTGTTCTTTAAGCAGGGAGATTCAAAATTAGTCAAAGTACAGTTGCTCATTTTTCAAACGTGTTTAATGATAGAATTCATTTGCATGCTAAACAAGTATATCTGGCTTCTAAGAAAGTATTTAAGGAATCTCAAGTGGAGGATATTTATTTAGTTCTGAATTAACAGATGTGATCTCTCTCTCTCTCTCCCCCTCTCTCTCTTTCCCTCTCTCTCTTCCTTTTTATTTGCCTTTTATCCCATTGTTGTCTTTTAATTAAACAATTCCTTCACAGAATGTTCCTTCATTGAGAATTATTAAAGATGTAGGCCATCCTTTATCAAACAGTGACTGTGTAATTATTGTATAGACTTTACATTTGGCTCTGGGGAAATTTAAGCATTGCAGGAGAGAAGGTGCTTCGTTAATTGGTTGAGCAAGATTGTGCCTTTAATGGAGACAAAGCCACGGAAGCATTTGTGGGGCTGGAACAGTCCGCAGTTGTTGCTGAGGACAGAGGAGGCTAGTGTTGGGGGCTCTGCAGACAGTTCCTCCTTCTGCGCTGATCACAGGACGTGCCCTGCATGCGCAGATGGAGGGCGAAGGGGGTGGGGAGAATCATTTTCTGTAAGGGTCTGATCTAGAGCTGGTGGCTGCACCACTGTCCCAAGCAGACCAGGGAAACTTGGGCTGTCTTTTCAAGGAGGGTGGGGGGTGTCAGTGGTTGGGAGGGGGTGAAGCAGGTAGGTGTGTGGTGGGAGCAGGAGAGTTTCCCCTTGTGCTGTCTGGGCTGGGCTGCTCATCCCCATGGTGCTGGGAGGCTGTGTGGACAGGGATCTGGCGAAGGGTGAGTTCTGAGCTTCTCTGCTGTTCATGAACCAATTAGTTGTTCTTATTGGACATCTAGGAGTGAACAACAAAAGAAAACAGAAAAAGCTGGCCTGGCCTTTGTCCTATCAGGAGTTTATGGCCTGGAGGGGAGGCAGAAAACACATGTGCACACACATACACTCAGATCTGCATGTAGATTCACAAATAGTCCTAACAAAACATAACACACAGAGGTGCACGTACACACACACAGACACTCAGACTCACATATATAGGTGCCACCTGCCCAGATACCACTCGCTCATACTCACACATGCACTCAGATCCACACGTACATTCTTAGCCACACACAGACACACTAATGTATCACACAGACTCACAGATCCTAACACAAAGACACATACACAGCCCATGTTCTAGTGGAGAAGTGACCATAGTAGGCAGGATGGAGACGGCCCAGGTAGGAAGTGTGTACAGCCATTGAGAAAAAAATCAAAATCTTGTGTTGGTTCCAGGCCCTATACCCTCCATGCAAGTAAATTAATTTTTAACGCTGAATTATTGCTAATTTCATCTCTAGAGACTCAAGTGTGTTCATTCCCCTGAAACACACATGCACAAAAGTGAAGGAACTTGAAACAGCAATAGCTCACATGTGCACAGCTCTTGAGTTTGCAGTTAGTTAAGCAAACTTTTTCTGATGCTCCTTTGCAGGTCCTGTAGAGTGTCCTGGGTACACAGATATGAAAAAGATGGGGTTCTTCTGTTTCAAGAGCTTTTGTAGAGTCATATTCAGGAGTCAGGTATAAACACACACTTGTGCACACTCACCCATGCACCGACTTACACACATCTGTGCACATATGTACCCACCCACCCATACACATGCAAAGGCACACACTTGCACATGCCCAGTGCACACACTTTTGCACGTAGTTGCACAATTGTACACACTTGTGAACACACACGCACACTCACACACCTCGTTTCATTTGCTTCTTGTAACCCCCGGGACTCTGCAGGACCCTCAGACAGACATGGCTTAGAATCCCAGCCCTGCCACTGCTTCTGTGTGTGACTGTGATGCCCAGTCTCCCGGAGCTCATTTTCCTCCCTGTAAGGTGGGGACAGTAATTCCAATTCCAAAGAGATTTCCCGATAGATCCAATAAGACAATGGGTACAAAAGTGCTTGGCAGATAATATTCATTTCTTTATCCATTCCATAGATATTTCTGATCCCTAGGTGCCTAATGGCAAATCTAGGTACCAGGCCAAAAATAACAGATGAGACCCTAGCCTTTACAGAACCACATGCTACTAGGAGGAGAGACAATAAACAAATACACACACAAACAGAGAAAATATAAGTGGAGTCGATAATTGTGGGGGGAGGTGAGTCCTGTGGAGGGAAGATGCAGAGGGTTGTGATGGAAAATGGCTGGGTTATCAGCAAGGGCTTCTTAGAGGCCCTGACCTTGGGCTGCAGTCTGAAGGGTGACCATGGGGCAGCCCTGGGGAGAGGGAGAATTGTAGTCCAGCTGGAAGGGACAGCAAGTGGAAAGGCCCTGAGGCTCGGACTAGCCTGGTGAGCTTGAGGAACAGAAAGAAGTCCAGTGGGGCTGGGGTGTGGACACCTAAGCAGTGAGCAGGCAGAAGCCAGGTCAGCGTGCTGGGCAGTGCCTAGGCAGGCTGGGGGCCCTGATGGCAGCAGGAGAGCCTGGGTTCTGCTCTCAGGGCTCAGTGAGAATCAGGACCCTTCCTGATTCCCGGCTGATACCTGGCCCAATGGGATATGGGATCATCAGGGAGCTTGGGGCTCATGTCTCCTATCTGAAAGTCTTGTGTGCCCCTGGGATCTCCGGGGACTTGGCAGTTGTTGGGTGGAGGTGACAGCTTCTGGCTGGTGGCCAGGCAACAAAGGAGACATTCCCTGTGGTGCTCCATTTTGTTCTGTGGGGAGACACAACTCTATCTGTTTTGATCAGGGGGCAGGTAGTGGGTTCCCAGTGAAAGGACTCCTCTCCCCCTCCTGGGGCCCCTAGAACACCTGGGCTCCTGGATGGTATAGTTGGAGGGTATGCTCATCTCATCCAGCCCAACCAGCCATCCTCTCTTGACCTTTCCTCTTGGTGGAGAATCTCCTCCCAGTTGGCTGCATCTGCCAGTCCCATCCTGACTTCTTGCCCTTGGGTGCCTGTGCTGTCCTTGTGAGGCTGGCATGATGGGGCCTGGGAAATGGCAGCATGAGGCAAAGGCTCCATGGGCAAGCAGGTGGGGTGGGTCAGAGCCCATTCCAGGGGCCAAGCTGAGGATGCTTTAGGCTCTGGGCTGTCCCTCTAGCTTCCTCAGAGGGGCTTTTCCTGCTTGAGCTTTTCCAAGTTTGGGACCCTTAGAAGCCATGAGAAAGGCTTATTACAAGGTTTCTTCCTAAAATACCCTCCCCTGGAGACTCTTCTTCATATTTATTTACATGCATAAATAAAAAGACATCACATGTATATTGGTAATATATATGTCATGTAAAATTTACCACCGTAACCATTTTTATGGCATTTAGTGCATTCTCAGTGTTGTACAGCCATCACTACCTGCTGTTTCTAGAACTTTTTCATCATCTCAAACTGAAACTTTGATCCCATGAAACAGTAACTCCTCATTGCCCCTCCCCAGCCCCTGGAAGCCACCATTTTTCTTTCGCTGCTATAAATTTGACGACTCTAGGTATCTTGTATAGGTGGAATCATATGGGATTTGTCCTTCTGCGACTTAGCATAATGTCCTGAAGCTTACCTAGTGGTGGCATGGGTCAGAACTCCGTTCCTTTTTAAGGCTGAATAATATTTCCTCGTGTGGATAGAGAGAATTTTGTTCATTGGTTTATTCATCAAGGGCACATTGTAAAGAATGCTGCAGTGAACGTGGGTGTGCAAGTATCTCTCTGAGATCCTGCTTTTACTTTTGTTGAGTATATACCCAGAAGTGGCATTACCGGATCACAGAATAGTTCTATTTTTAACTTTTTGAGGACTTGCCATACTGTTTTCCACAGCAGCTGTACCATTTCACGTTCCTACCAGCAGTGCACAAGGGATCCAATTTTCGTACATCATTGCCGACACTTTTGTTATCTTCCTCCTTCTCTCCTCTTTTTTTTTGATAGTAGCTATTCTAATGTGTATAAGGCCTCTTGATTTTTCAAGACACAGGTCAGCTGCCACCTCTTCCAGAAAGTCCTCCTGGGTGCATGCAGCCTGGCCAGGCACCTGTTCTTTGTGCTTTCTCAGTCCCCCTCAGTTACACTAGGGGTGTATGCATCTCCTCCCTTGCTGCTCTGTGAGTCTCTAGAGGGACACACTGGATCTTCAGTGCTTGTCCTTCTGCCATGCCAGCACCTGACCACAGGAGCTATGTAGGACATAGCTGACAGCAGTGACTCCAGATGCAGGGAAAAAGCCTTGCCCCTTCCCTGGACCTGCTATCTGGAGGGGTTTTGTGGGTGTAGGCACAACCCTAGAGAGCAACCTGCTGCAAGCTGACCTGGAGTTTGCTCTGCATGGGAGTAGGGCACTCAGGTGGATTGCTGTGTGCAAGGTGCATGATGCATGGAGGTCACTGGCCGCGTTGGCCAAGGTGACCTGATTCCTGAAGCTAATGGTGGCAGATTTATCATTCTTCTTCCCAGGGATGAAGATAACGACATAACTTACATTCCTTGTGATTTAGTGACAGCTGCTTCATTTCTCAGAACAGCCAAGAGATTTGGATCTGAAGGTAGGATGGCCTTTTAGTATCACTTGAAAAAGCAGAATAAGTTGCAGCTGTCCTCTTCACTTGAGGAAATGTCTGCTTCAGAAACAAGATCGAAGGAGCAGACTTCTTGACAGCAATTGTTCCTTTACGATGAGGAAGGGAATTCACTGGCAGCAGTTGAGACCTACTGTGTGCCAACACTGTACAAACGCTCTGTGCACCTCCCCTAACACCCCACAGCAGCACAGAAAGCAGGAGGTGCGGCATCGCACCAGAGCTCCTTGGTGGCCACGCACTCAGAGACAAATCCTCCTTGGCAGTCCCCAACCTCATAGCAGGACAATCTGTGTCTATAGAGAGAGCAGCTCCCAATACATGATGTTTTAGGAATGACTATGTGAGAATATAGCATCCAAGGGAAGAAGAAAATGCGGCTTTAAATTCCAGGCTCAGGTGGGGGCTGGTTCAGGTGACATTTTGCTACATTTACATCACCCCCTTACTAGGTCATTTTGCAGAATTTACTGACCCTCCACTGAGTCTAGCTTTGTGCTGGGAAGGGACGAGTAGGGGTCTATGGATCTCTCTGCATCTGCACTTTCTGCTCAATTTTTCTGTAAACCTAAACTGTTCAAAAAAGTAAAGGCTATGACTTAAAAATAAAAAAAAAAAGAAAGGAAATTTAGCAAAAATTAACCATAGAAGTTTTGGAGGGATGAGGAGAGGGAACCAGTGGCATGAATGGCCCAGGGGGATGTGGTAGGATCACCAGGTGGCATGAGAGACCCATCTGAGGCGGGCAGCCAGGCATTCCTGGGTGTGTTTGCCTCTGACCACATGTGGTGGCCCAGGTGCACTACAGGTGCAGATCATGGAGGAGCTGGAGTTAGTGGGCTCAGACTCGCTCCGGGAAAGCACGGTCTTCGGAGATTCCTCTTTGCCCCATCCTCATTCTCTGTCTCCTGAACCATTGCTATAGCTTCTAACTGGTCTCCCAGACTCCAGTCCACCCCCACATTGCTGCCAGAGGGAGCATCAAAAAAAACTCATCCAAAAGGGCCACTGCTCGGTTCACGGGTTCTGAAGATGCCCAGATCCCTGCAGGACAAATCCCAGTCTCCTTCACGCAACACACAAGAAACTTCTAGCCACCCAGGTCCAATCTGGCTCTCTGGCCTCAGGTTGCCATCAGCCCTTCCCTCAGCCCCCCCAAGTGGTGCTGCCCAAACTGTGACTCTGCCCCTGTGTACATAGCATACCCCACCCACCCTGTCTGCTCCCATCCTCTGAAACCCGGCTCACACTGCTTCCTCTGCACGCCAGGAAGACCAAGTGCAGGCAGTTGGTGATTTCACAGTCCTACAAGGACTTATCTGTCTTTTCCTTCCACTAGACCAGGAGTTTCTAGAGAGTTAGTGTGTTGTATTTTTAACAACTGATGAACCAGTGTTGGTGCCTCATTATCAACCCTGGCTTGCGTTAGGTTTCACTTTTGGTACAATACATTCTATGGATTTGCACACACGTACAATGCCATGTACCCACCACTACAGTGTCGTGCACGATGGTTTCATTCCCTAAAAATCTTCTGTGCCCGGTCTGTTAATCTACCTTTTCCCCTTAACCCCTGGCAATGCCACATACAGGAATCATGCGGTGTAAAGCATTTCAGACTGGCTTCTTTTGCTTAGTAACATGCATTTAAGATTCCTTCATGTCTTTTCATGGTGTGACAGTGCCTTTCTTTTCATTGCTAAATAATATTTCATTGTCTGGATATACCACAATTTATCCATTGACCTAGCAAAGGTCTTACTTCCTTCCAGATGTTTTGGTGTTTGGCTGCTATCGGTGCTCTGCCTGCATCTGCCTTTCTGTGCCCACGGCTCTTTCTGAAGCCTCAAAGGCCATGCTGTGCTTTTGCTCATAGCAGGCTGGAAGTGCTGGGGAATCAGCACCTCTGGGAGTGTCCCTCAACTGAATATGTAGGAGTTGATGTATGCATGTAGATACCCATCCCCTGTCCCTTGGGTGGCAGAACCCTGTGGCCCACGTTCCCCCTGTTTCCCTGCTGGAGGAAGCTCCAGTCATCTAAGTGGAAGCTTCCTGAGAGCTCCCGTTGTTGGCTGCCTGCTCTTCCCTGTATCACGCGCCTACTCCCTGCCAGTGTTCTCTGTGCTTCACAAATGATCCCCTTGCACTTGAATGTTTGTCTCGGAGTTTGCTTCTGGGAACCCACACTCAGGCACTCTCTAATCAGGAGGATGCCCACCATCCTGCAGACACTGCCCCTGGGTGGTCACCAGTGAGCTCCAGAATGACCAGTGGTCGTTCTCTGGGCTTCATCCTACTCTATCTCTCCACAGCCTCTGGCCCTGGTGGACACTTCCTGGCACCTGCGCTTTGGGACATGGTTCCCTTTTGAGTTTCCTCCTTCCTTTGAGACTTCTTTGCTGGCTACTTCTCATTTTCCTGCTCCAGTACCCACTGCCAGGGAGATTCACCGTGTGCTGTACTCAGAAAGGAAATAACACCCACCTTACAAAGAATGAGAGTTAATTTTCTCTATAACTGCTAGGTTGAGGGGGCAGGTGACCCCGTTTGTCAAGTGCCTGACATGCCAGGTGCTTTGCACCTGCTAACTCATTTGATCCTGATCATCGCCCCACAGTGCAGGTGCTTTTCATCACTGTGGACAGAGGAGGACACAGAGGCTCAGAGAGGTTGAACGAGTTGGTCACGGGCACCCAGGGCTGGCACTGGGGTTTGAAGCTTGGCTGTCCGTTTTTTCCCCTTTATGAAGCTGCTGGCTGAGGCCACTGTGTACAGAGCAGACCCTGGTTTCTTCCCCTCTTCTTTCTCCCTCACTTCCTAGTCTGATGGATGCTTTCTTTTCTTCAACACGGTGCCCCAGGCCCTTGATTTGGCTGAGCCGTGGAGCCCTGGAGAAAAACGGATGATTAAATCATCAATAGTGCAGAGCCCCAGTGACTCGTAGGCTGCCCTCGCCCCCACCAGCCTGGAGCATCCAGCCTTCGTCAGGGAGAACCAGGCTGACTTCAGAAATTCCTTTTTGGAACTGTGCTCAAAGGGTAATCAGCCCTCACCCAGGCCATTTGCGTTTTAAAGCAGGGCTGCGTCATTCACTGGGCTGCTCCTCTGAGATTTGGCTAGTGCTGCTGAGGCTGATAATGGGGCTTCCTGGGACTGATGTGCCCATGTCCCATCACTTACCCTTCTGAAACCTGTGCTTTCTCAGCACAAGGCACTGGGTCCCAGGGGCTTTTCCTCATGCCCTGTGAAGGTGATGAGTGGCTGTTGCTCTGTTACCAGATTCCAGGCACTGTGGTGCTATCTAGGGTAGCTGTGTCCTATAGGGGGTCTCCCTTGTGCCTGTTGAACCCCTTTGGGGTGGACCTGAGTCTATATGGCTCCTGATGTGGGGCCTGGTTCAGGGAGGCTACACAAGCCAGGGAGAGCCTTGGTTCTCTGGCTTATGTAAATGCAACTGGTAGCCTTTATAAGACTGGATCCCTTCGCCTGGTTCTCTTCGCTCCCACCAATGCTGGAGTGTTGATGGAAGGTGAACAGAGTGCTTGGGGTTTAGTTTCAAGGTCAGGGGTCTTGGGGTCTGTAGACAGGGCTGGGGCTGGATGACTTCCCGTCTCTCTGGAGCCACATGCACGGCTCCTGTTACCCAGATTTCCCCAAGCCCTGAGTCTTGCTGGGGGCTCTATACATAGCAGAGGGACTGGCATAGAGGGCGGAGCCACATGCATCCCATGTCCTGTTCCTTGCTCAGAGAAGACAGAGGACACCAGCCAAGGCTTTTGAGAACATGAAGGCCATTGAGAAAGAAGGAATCAGCCCCTAGTTTACACAACAGAGAGAAGAGGAGGGTGTGAGAGGGAGGCAGGGAAAGGACCGGCAGGTGGAGAAGCCACTACAGACACCGAGAGCCCACTGTACCCCCTGTATGTGCCCAGGGCGGCCAGCTGCTGACCATCCGCAAGAGAACATTTCTAATTTACAGATTTTACACTCTGGAGGTCTCTGCAATGAAGAAGCAGCTGTGCATTTTAGCAGGAAACTAAGAGGAGGCAAAAAGCCCAGGCAGAAATGGATCGATAGTGTTGTCCATTAAAATCGTTCCAGGGCTTTGCTAAGCATATCCTTGGAGTTGTCACTGTCTCCTGGCCTTTGGGAAAGACAAGCTGTGTTATCACAGACCTTTTTTTCTAACTGTGGAGTTGACAGTCAATCCCTGTGCATTTCCTTGGAGACGGCCTGTGGGTGCTCAGGGTCAGGCCTGCCAAGAGGGGAGTGGGGCTAGACCTGGCACTGCCAGGGCCCTCTGTAAACCCAGGTCTTGGAGAACCCTTAAGCTTCAAAGCAGCCAGACTGGCCATGTGGCAGAATGTTGGCTCCCCAAAGCCCCTGAGAAGCCCCAGAGGAACCTTCCTAGTGAGTTCCTTGGGCTGGCTTTGCAGGCCAGGTCATGTGAACCATTTTCCTTGGAGTCACTTAAATGTCCAAGGCTTATTTCATGTAGACTGTGTGTGAGCCCGAGGCTGAGGATTTTCCTATCTGTGATTTGTCTAATTTTATCCATTCGTTCACCAGACACCCAATGCCCAATATAGATTCTCAAAAGACCTCAGAGAGCTCCTAATCTGCAGGTAGGGGCAGCCCAGGCAATGGTCTCATCTGGGTGAGGGCAGAAGCTTTCCCCCTTCAAAACATATGAATCACTGGTCATGGCCTCACAATATGTGTTTTAATAGAGGTCTATGCAGAGGGAAACAGAATAAGTAGCAGACACGATTTTGTCTTGCATGGTGTAGGGAATGCTTTGTGGAAGAGGAATCCCAGGTCATGAGGATGGAGGAAGGGCATTCCAGGGGCGGAGTAATGGCATGTGCAAAGGCCCAGTGCCTGCAGACTACAGGGGGCATCCAGGCAGTGGGCTTGCTGTGGAATTCTTAGATTTGAAGATTTTATGGAAGAAGTGGTGGTGACAGATTGGGAAGGGCTCTGGAAACTGTGAAAAGGAGTTGAATATTCTGCGGGCAATTTGGAGCAAGGAGGAAGGTACCAGTGAAAGGCCTCTGGGTGAGGAATGTGAAGACTTGACCTATGATCAGTTTTACGGGAGAAATTGGAGGGGCGGGAACAGGGAGGTTAGAGCAGCCCCAGGTGAGTGAGGAGGTGAGGGCAGCTGTGGTCTGGATGCTTGTGTGCCCCCAAATGTCACAGGTTAACCCAGTCCTCTCATGTGACACTATTAGGAGGTGATTAGGTCATGAGTATGGAGCTCTCGTGAATGGGATTAGTACTCTTATAAAAAGAGACCCCAGAGAAATCCCTTGCCCCTTCTACTAAGTGGGGATGCAGCTAGGAGGTAGCATCCAAGAACCGGGAAGCACGCCCTCACCAGACACTGAACCTGCCAGCACTATGGTCCTTGGTTTCTCAGTCTCCAGTACATTGGGAAGTAAATTTATAGTGTTTGGCAAGCAGTCCTATGTATGTTTTTGTGTTGTCTCAGCCCCAGTGAATGAATACAGGGTCCTCTTCCACTGCTGTAAGGACTGATGAGACTGAGGTCTGGGGAAACCTTCATTCTTCTTCAGAGGGTCCCCTAACTTTCATTCCCTAACTGTGACAGTTAATTTTATGCCACTTTGGCTGGGCCATCGTAGCCAGAATATGTGGTCAAACATTATTCTGGATGTTTCTGTGAGTGTATTTTTGATGAGATTAAGATTTGCATAGGTGGACATTGAGTAAAGCAGATTGTTTCATAATGTGGATGGCCTGATCCGATCAATGGAAGGCTGGAATGGGACAAAAGATTGCCCTCCATCCAGGCACAAGGGAATTTTGTCAGTAGCATACTGCTTTTTAACTTGAATTGGGTCTTCTATGGGTCTCTGGCCTGATAGGCCACCCTGCAGATGTTGGACTGGCCAGCTTCCATAATTACATGAGCTGATCCTTTAAAATAAACTTGTCTCTCTATACACAAACTTTCTCTTGGTTCTATTCCTCTGGGAGCCCTGACTAATACACCAGGTTTGGCCAGGCTACAGCAAGATGCAGTGGCTGCTGAGCTTCAGGTACCTGGACCAGCTGGCCCACACACCAGTGAGTCACGATTGACTTAGCACTTTTCTCCTGTCTCCACACCATGTGTTAATTACCTGCCATTTTTCTCTAAATCAATTCACTTCTTAGATATTGTCTTGTCCTCAGTAATAATTTCCATAAAATCATGGCTTGGATATGGTAGCTGAGAATGTTTTCCTCATTGGAATTAGTTAAAATAAATACATAACTATTAAAAATGTTTACCCATGCCCCATCCAAACTCATCTCTTATGGACTTGCTGCAGCTGATCATGTGTTGAGAAGAAAAGCTGGACCTTCCCTGGGAACTGGGAGATGTTTTTGTTTAGACTTCATGGGCCTTTCCTCCCCGCTTCCTACTCACCTTTAAAACTTTGTTGAGCACCTACTAGGTACTGACTTGGGGCAGGAGCCTGGGATACCCATGTGAGTCTTGGCCTGGCCTGTATGTGTGGGGACAGTGAGGACACCAGCAGTGACAGCACTGGGGGAGGCCGATTTCTAGCAGCTCCACGTGCCTCTCACATTCCAGGTTTTCCCTCATACCTGGTCACCCTCACCATGGGTCATGTTTTCCTGCTTTGTCTATGAACACAGGGAGACCCTCTTGTGCATCTAGTTCCAAACTCACTTTCGACCTGGCTGGAGTCCGCGTGGCTGCAGGGGAGATTGCTAGGGCTGCTGTAACAAAGCAGCATGGATGGGGCAGCTCACACTGCACTTACCGCTTCACAGTTCTGGAGGCTGGATGTCCAGGATCAAGGTTATCGGCAGGGTTGGTCCTTCTGAGGAGTGGGAAGGGGAGTCTGTCCATGCTCTTCTACTAGCTTGGCTGGTTTGCTGGCAACCTCTGGACTTCCTTGGCTTGTGGAAGCATCACCTCAGTCTCTGGCTTCTCCCTGTGTCTGTACCCAATTTTCCCCTTCCAATAAGGACATCAGTTATACTGGATGAGGGTCCGACATAATGACCTCGTTTTACCTTGAAGATCTCTATAAGACCCTATTTCCAAATAAGGTCACATTCTCAGGTACTGTGGGTTAGGACTCCAGCATATGATTTTTTTGAGGGGACAAATTCAATCCACATGGGGTACATTCTCTGTCTGAGTCAAAGTGGCATGGTGAGTTGGTGACAAGCGAGGAGTCCCCTGTGAGGACCCTCATGGGGAGCTGAGCCAGGCCTGCTCCTGTGTCTCTCTCTGTGCAGATTGAAGCTCACTTGCTCATTTTGTGCCTGCAGTCACTTGTTCGATGCACACAGTAATAGTTACTCATCATTCCCACACTAATTTTCTCATTCACACTTTTATGCATCTCATTCATTCATTCATTCATTCAGCAACCACAATAACATTCTGTGATTCCATCCTTCCTGCCATTATTCACAATCACACTCGTTCCATCAATCATTCATTTGATCCCTCTGCAAAGCCAAGTGGAGCCCTGTCCTGCACCATCCCTGTGCTAAGGACTGAGGTAACGTTTTAATGACACCCATTCCCTTCCCTCTGGGTGCTCCCCAGGACTCAGAGGTAGGGAGAGATATTTTTTTCTCCACTGCTTTTTAAGCTGTTGAGCAATCTCCATTTCTCCTAAGTGGTGTGCTTTTCCAGAACTGATGGAGAATATCCTCTGGGAAGGAATGGATGTACAGTCTGCCTATAACTTTGATTCCTTGGCTACTTCTGCTCAGAGGAGTGGGGATGTCCCTCACTCCCCCTGCTAACTGGCAGGGATGAGGGGTTCTGCTGGGTGTGTTTGTGTGATATCAGAGTGCCCATCCACATCAGTCCTGACTGTTCACACCTGTCTGAGCAAGAGAGGAGCCTGGATGTGGGGGCTGTTCAACCGGGCAGGGTGGGTGTGTCTCTTTCCCGCTGACCTTCAAGGTCCTTCTTTCCCTGGACCTCTGTCAAGGCCCTGAGTCTAGCTTTGAGGATTCCAACCCTGTGATGGTGGACTGGAATCCACCATCACTGGACTGGGATGTGGCATGCCCTCAAGCTGGCAATTGAGTGGTGCTCACTTTGTCAGCTAGAGCTGAAGAGAACTTGAGAGTGTCCTCAGTTGTTCCTGGAAGACAGGTGTGCATCCTGGTTTCCTGCCCGCAGAGCAGGGTCCCAGCCTCCTTCTCGCCCCAGATCATTCCAGCAGGAGGTAGGAACACATCATCACTAGCAAACATTTTCCAGGCCACATACTCACATCCCTGTGCAACCCACCAGACAGAGGTCTACTGCTGGGGTGGACATCGGGAAATAAAAATGTCCCATGACGAAGGCAGTGGCTTTGTCCAGTTGATATGTTCCTAGTACATAGGCAACGGCTTGCTTCATCTGCTGCAGTGGATAATGGGGAATGGGTACTGGTCCCCCTACTGTGCAGAGCTGGAGTTTAACTGGGAGTAAAGTGTACTGAATGAATCCGTTCTACCCTCAGGGTTGTTCTGATGGAAAGTCTGTGTGATGAGCAGGTGCACGAGTCTGTTTAGATGTGTATGGAATCTCTATTTTGCTAATTATTTTAATCAGACTTTATTTCACTTACTGAAATATCTGGGGGTATTCATGTCTCCTCCTAAATCCCTTCAATAAGCAAAGACTGTTTTCCACTACTAATAAGTTACAAACAAGAAATGTGAATGGAGTTATTGCTTCTTATTTATTCCTTATTCTCAAGACTCACAAAGCCGCACATCTGGATCAGAATTACCAGGAAAATGCTCTCAGTTAGGTTGATGTTTCCAAATATTGTGACTTTGACATTGGGTAGATAGAATTAAGAAACATTTCATCTCCCTTCTGTGCTGTGTAGACACCAGTGTGCGTTTTTCCCAGTTAGTGGGCATGAGGTGAGGACGAGGAAGTCACTTGTTTTCTTACACTAGCAAAGGGGCTAAAATATCTCCTCGGTGGGGAGGGAGGCCTGAGATCATAGACCAGTAGGGGATAGGTTGATGAAACACATTAACAAAAACACATATGTAGAAGGTTAAGAAACTCACTGTGCTGATCAGACCTGAGCCCCTTTTTAAGGTATGGCTCCTAATGTTGGGATATGTTTAAATTTTCTTTCTCAACTTGGGAACTTATTATATTTATCATCCCAAAAGATATATGTAATTTTTTTTTATTAAATCATTGCTGTGTACATTAATGCAATCATGGGGTACAACGTGCTGGTTTTATATACAATTTGAAATGTTTTTATCCAACTGGTCTGACATCTGATTTGACATTTTTGTTTTCTTGATGTTTCTTTTGGTTTTATATTTTGTTAGGTCACTTGGGCTCTCACAGGTAGTTATTTCCCCTACTAATTTGGAATTAATTCATCTTATTTCATTTCTATGCTGCTGTCTTTAATTACCTCTAGTACTTAAAGCGTTTCTATGTTTCCTGAGATGTGGTTATATTTCTTTACTCAATAGAATTCAAAGAAAAAAAAACTTAAAAGAATAGCTAGTGAATCCTCTGGGTAAGATAAGGAAATAACTTGTTATTGTGTGAGGAAAAAAAAAAAATCCGTTGGCCTGAAAAATGGCCAGGCAATGCCTTGCCTATGAGTCTTCTTTTAGCTTCTTAGGTGTTACAAATTGCAGAAGTTTCTCCTGGCGTCTGGCCCTTGGTTAGTGATAAATCTTAGTTTACTGTTTTCATCTTCATCTGAGTTGTGATAGATTTTTTTGGAGGAAGTTGGCTGAGGTATGGGTTGTTGTCAGACACTACCTTAAACTTGAAAGTCTAAAATATAAAACTTACCTTGTCACTCCTCTGCATAAAACCCTTCCATGGTTCCTGTCTCGTCCTCTGCTGGTGCAGGTGCCACCTCCCACTGCCTTTCATCTCTCTCTTCCTTCTCATCCTTCAACATTCACTCGAGTGCAGCCTCCTCCTCCAGGAAGCTCCCTCTGAATCCCTCTCCCCTGATGGCTTCTGGCCTCCCTCTCATTTACCCACTCTCATCTTTTGTTAACATGATGGATCCTTCATGGATCTCTAAGTGGACTGTGAACTCCTCAAGGGCAGGCCCTCCCCTACCCCTCCCTCCCTCCTGCCTCGGCAGCACACCTGTGGCACAGAACTTGGCACATAATTGGCGCCTGGAAGATGTTTGCTGTCATCTGTAAAAAGAAAGACGTCAATCTCGGTTTAGTCAAATGGAAGGCGTACGAGTTTAATGGAGTGACAATAAAACTAGAAAAATGAAATGGCTGGGATTGGAATCTTTTAGAGGCTTTCTCTGAGCTACCATTTGCTGAGCATCTAACACACTGTCACGGTGCACCTGCGGGAGTATGATGGATCAGTTTTGTGGTTGAGGGAGCAGAGACTCCGAGAGGTTAAGGAAGCTGCTGAGCTTCCATAGTGTGGTGGGCAGAGCTAGGACCTAAGTCCGTGTACCAGCGACTGCATTTGAGCTCCGGGCATTTACCCCTGGTGGGGTGGACATTCTGAGTGGCACTAGGACTCTACTTAGTTTTTTAAGACAATGAGTTCATTTTCCTACAAGCCCAGTGAGTGCTCTCAGCACAGGTCAGGTGTGGGTCGGCTATGCCTCTTATGGGGGGCAGAGTCTCCAATTGAGTATTCCTAAGCAGTTCTTCTTTTTCTTTTTGATTATTTTAATGACCTTTATTCCTCAAGATCTTCTTTTTTTTATTAAGTCATAAACACATAGATCATGTATACATTAATGCCTTTGGATGTTTAAAATCAGCCAAAGCCATTAAAGACATTTACTTGAGTTGCCTCAATACATGAAACAGATAAGTTGAGGGTTGGTTGCACACCCAGAGGCCACCTTGAGTTTTCAAATTAACCTGCAGTGTGCCCCCTTAAAGTCAAGGCGAGGTGCAGACATTTGCTCCTGGGGAAGGCTTCAGTGCCTTCTCAGGCTTTAGAGAGGGGATGTGCGTATGGCCATTCTCTTCCCACTTTCCTCTTTACTGGTTCCTGTCTGTTAGTCTGAGAGCTCCTCCCGGATGAGAACAAAATTGTGTTAGTCCTGGTAATCTCTATCAGCTGGGCCTATTTCAGTGCCTGGCACAGTCAGTGAATGTTGAGAGATGATTAAATGGATTTAATGTGTGCAGGAATGGGCAAGGGCCAGGGGAAGTCTCAGGGTCTGATCACTGAGATGCTTTCTTTTGTTGCTGTCCTGGGTATTCTGAGATGGCTTAGGGATACTTCCTAGCACCTGCTATGGAGAGAAGGGAGCTGGAGTAGCCAGCAGGGGTCACTTTACATTGTTCTGATCCAGACACTATGTGGATGAGGGTTTCTGGGGAAGGGCCCTGGGAGCAGATAGGGTGGACATGGGAGCAGATAGGGTGGATATCAGAATAAAGAGTCTGGAGCCTGTGCTTATCTCAGGAAGGTTAGGGCAGTGTTTGAGATAATTATCTTGATTTAAGTATTATAATTCCATGAGGAGGTAGCCTCCCTTGTGGAAAATTTGATTCTGGAAGGAGATTCTGGAAAATTTGATTTCTGGGAGAGATGAAGGGTGTGGACCACAAAGCCCAACTCTGTTCCCATTGGGGCACACACCATCTCTGGCACAGACACTCCCAGTGCCCCAAGGCCCTCTCCCAAGCGTGGATGCCTGTTATTCCTCCAGTTACTCAGCCCAGAGGAATTAAATTTTTGAAACCCTTCTGAACCCTAAGGGGGAACAATAGGTAAATAGGAGGTAAGTATAGGACACACTAAATAGAAGTGCTGGCATAGCTCAGGCTCGAAACCAGCTTTGCATTCCACCTGCCTTCTGCAAGATGGCCTCTCTAGCTCCAGAGAGCTGGCACGGCCACAGCACCCCCTCACCCAGGCTCCTTGCTTTTCCACGTTCATTGGCCTTGACAGGAATCACATCAGGACCCACAGCCACCTAGGAGTTTCTTCTTGGGCACTCTTGTTTCTCCAAGGTCATGAACGAGTGGCTCTGCTCCCCTTATCTACCCACCACCCTCTCAGGGCTTCCTGCATCTTCTGCATCAGCAGTGATTTTTCTGTCTACATCAGACCTCGCTAGGGCCCAGAGGAGGCTCTGGCCAAAGGGTGATGAAGCTGCTGCCCGGAGGACTAGCTGCCTGGGAGCTTCCCCACCATTTCCCACTGGTGAAGCTTCTTGGCTGTTCAGGATATTGGGGAGGGAAGGGTTCCTGACTGCAGTCCTCCTGGGGCCTGGCTTTGTGATCTGGAGCAGCTCCCTGCCCCAGCCCCCTGTGTCTGAAAGCTGAGGTCTGCTCACATAATTCTGCTCACATCAGGGCTGAGCCCCCGGCAGCTGTCACGTCACAGTGTCTGCAGCGGCAGGTGTGCTGCAAACCTGGTCCAGGTGAGCAGAGCCCCCTCCTGCCCACGGCCCTCATCAGGGAGCCCTGAGTACATAAACACCTGTACCCCCATACTTGGCACCCCCTTTCCCAGTCCTCTGTCCTCTACCACCCAACTTCCCCTAGCTGTCCTCACACGTAGCTTCTCCTGGAAATTGTCGGGTCAAACCAAGCCATTGGCTGGAGGGCTGCAGACCAGATTGGGGTTTCTGACTGTGCCCGTGTGAGGCAGGAGTTGTGGGACACCAGGAAGGGCATGAGTGGAGGTGAGAGAAAGGGGCCTCCTGCTCGTGCCATGCTGCATGTCATTAGTACCCACACAGGGGTGGCACGTTTCACTGTTGGTTTTGTTTTGATTGGAATTAGGCTGTCTGTCTTCTTGGGAATGACGGTGTCCTTGGGTGACACCACCTAAGCGAGTTGCCTCCCTAGATGTTCGTCACAGGGCACATTCTAATTCAGCTGTGTGACAGCAGGAGAGACACCGCTGCTGGCAGGAGGCTTCTGCACCTTCATCAAAGATGTTCTTTGCTTTAGGCTGAAGCCCCAAATGGTGACATTTTCCTCAATCTATTGACCAGTGAAATATACCTCCTAAATTAAAATGTAGGGTGTGTTTTGTAATTGGGAATCAGAGAGGTGGCAAGCGGTTAGCTTCCTGGCAAGCATTATGCGTGGGCTCCACTTGGGGGTGACAGGGAAGGCACAGAATGGTTATTTGAGCTCCTTTGTGTGTGTGTGTGTGTGGGGGGGGGGGGTTTCTTTCTCTCTGCCAGTCTTTCAGCTTTCAGCCCAACGTATCTTTTCAGATCTTTTTAAAGCTTCATCCTCACTCTCCTCCCGACTCCACAAAGCCCGTGGTAAACATGGGAAGGAACATGCACTGCGCAAACACACCTTGCGTTGACTTCAGCAGCACGCAGACCTGGGGCGACTCTCGCCTTTGCTAGTTAGACGCCTCATGACCTTGACCGGGCCACTTTCCCACTCAGAGCCACCGTTTCCTTATCTGCTAATGCTGACCTTTCCCCCGACACCCTTCAAGTTTGCTGAGGAGAGGTGGTGAAATAGTGACAAGGAAGTATCTGCCATGAGGTCTGGCACATAAGAGTGCTCAGAAAACAGTTGTTCTCGTTCCCTCTCCGCTCCCCCTAGTTGAAGTCAGATTCTCTGGAAGTGCAGCCTGGCATTGCACACATGGTTTATTCAGCACTCAGAAGTGAAGCCTTTGGGGATGTGGAGGTTACAGTTCGGGGCAGGGGAAGATGCTTTGCACAGCTGGGTGCATCTGAGGTCTGGCCTCAACCTCATGCCGGGGGAGCTTGGGAGGTAGGAAAGGCACCACAGGGTTATTCCATCTTGAGGCAAAGGGCTGTGGTTTTTGCTCCATAGTCATTCCTTGGCTGTGGGCCACCTCATGGAGGGTGTATGTAGCCTCCCCAGGCCTTTCTGGCTGAGGCAGAAGCCCTGGTTGTTCTGGGCCCACAGCATGGCAGCTGGGGGTGGTGCACCTGCTGGTAGTATGGATCTGGGTGGAACCACAGCTCCTGCTGCCTTCCCTGGGCCTATGTTGAAGCTTCTTATCCCAACAATTTTCGTTTTAAATCAGCTATAAATAGAAGTGCACTCAGGAAACTTTTAACTACATTCCCAAATACCTGATGCCTAAAGGTTGTCTGGGGCAGGAGGGATGTTTGCAGTTTCTCTGGCTTGAGGGGTGAGGTCTGTGGAGCACTCCTGGCTCACACTGTCCCTCGGCACTTGACACCCTGGGCCAGCCATGGGGCAAGCCTGAGCTGCTAGCAGCTCTGAGGCCCCGGAGACGCATTCTGCTGCTGCCTGTCTCGGGATCTGTTCCAAAGCCAGAAGCTCCCCAGGTTTAATTGGCTAACCCTCCAGCATGTACGCAGAGCTCAGCAGCTCTGTGCTGCTGGAGCCGCCTCTAATCAGCATTTGCTAAGGTTTATTAACACCTTATCAGTGCTTGGGACGGCTCAGTATACACTCCCTCGTCAACGGCATTATCTCACTCCAGGAAATCTGAAAACATTAGACAGTGGAGACATCCTGCATGCCTCATTAGCTGTTCAAAGCGTGCATGGTTTGAGGGCCATCAGGGGGGAATCTATCAGCTCCAAGAGATATTGAAGGAGGGGTGATTGATAGGTGATTCCTGTCTGGAGTCTGTACAGCTCCAAGGGCTTCAGGGTAGGTGTAAAAACAGCTCACAGAAAGCCCAGGGCCCTGCCAGCACCTGGAGGTTGCCAGGATTTCTGGGCTGTGGCTTGGGGTATTTACCATCTGAACCCATTGCCACTCTGCTGTCACTTAAAGGCACATTTCCTTGAAAAGGTGGAAGAGCACACGGAGCTTCACAAGTTAGGCAAACTTGGGTTTGACCAGAGCTCTGCTACTTATAAGCTGTGTCAACTTAGATACATACCTCAGTCTCCGCATCTGGAAAATTGGGACAAATCTCCCATGAAAAGTGCAACCCCCCCACTACACAGCCTATTAGAAAGTTCTGGACACATATCAGCTGCTCAACTATTAGCAATAATTTTTATTCTTGCTGCTGGATTTCAGTTCTCAGCTTGGGTCTGAGCTTGTGAGAGGACGCAATCCCTCTGGAAGGGTCCTCAGGTTGGAGCCATCATGGAGCAACATGTCTGAGTTTCTCCGAGTGGAGGGTCTGGGGGCTGCAGGGTGTGATAAATAAGTTCTCTTCCAAATCGAATCTCACATTTCAGTCAACTTAGCCGCCTGCTGTGTGTGGGCAATTGCACCATCTTCATACCACTTTCCCCCCTCTTTAATCTGTCTTTTGAGAATGTTCTGTCAATTAGAAAATGCTTGTCAGCTAAGTGACTATTCGGGAAAACAATCTACATGACTTCTCTGGCACTTGAAGAATTTAAAATAATGTCAGGGGATTAACTTGCAGGGAAAGGCATTGTTAGGAAGGAGGGCTGCTATTCAGCACTGCCTTCCAGTCTGTGCGTTTCATTAATAACACCTTTCATTCTATAGCCCCTCGCATCTAGAAGAATCTTCAGTGATTAGCAGGTGCTGTGAATAGGAATTACTTCATCTCCTGCTGAGATATCACTTCCCCTTGGAGCTGCCAGCATTTGGTCCTCACCATCCTTGTCATGCCAGAAGAAGATGGGGGCTGCCTCATGGTCACTCCTGCTTCTCCAAATTAGAGGGACATAAATAATCATCAAGGTAGTTAATTTAATTCTGTAGAAGTTTCTGAGCTCTGACAGAGGGCTTGGATCTCTCTGCTAGGTGTGTGTGTGTTGGGGGTGGGAAGGAATCGGAGGTTGTTCCTGCCCAGAAAGATCCTACCAGCTAGGAAGACAGTTGGACAGGTAAGAGTACCAGGCCATAGGGCAAGGGAGCGCATGCCACAGAAGGGTCATGCATGTAGTTGTGTGCTGGCAAGGATTGACCTTTGCCCTTTGCTGAGAAAGAATGTGTAGAAGGATGAGGCACCTAGATAAAAAAGGCTGGTGAGGTCACAAGCTGGCTAGCTGCTTGGGCCATAGTCCACAGGGCTATAGAAGTGCTGAAATTTGAGTGGACATCAGAGTCTCCTGGAGGGCTTATTACAGCACAGACTTCTGGGCTCTGGCCCTGGAGTTCTGACTCAGTGGGTCTAGCACAGGCTGAAAACTTGCATTTCTAACAATTTTCCAGGTGATACTAAGGCTGATGGCCCAAAGAGCACACTTTGGGAACCACTGTGCTAGAGGATTTAACAGAGGGTTGCAATCTCAGATAGATAGCTGAGGCAGTGTGAGAGGCTGGGTACTGGCATTGGTGGGGTCCATGCACGCACCCCATGAAAAGAGAACAGCTGCTCCTGAGCTGCAGCCTGTGGTTGCCACGTGGGAATGTGGGATGAGTGTTACTAGATCTTTCACTTGGTCTAAAAAGACTAGGGATCTTAAATTTTTTGCATAAAATATCTTTATTTTTATAGTGCCACAAGGGTCTGAGCAAATGAGCTGCAGGCTTCCTATGGCCAGTGAATTTTCAGCTTGTGGCCTTTCCTCTAAAGAGTGACTAGGAACTTGCCAGGTGGTGAGGAGGGAAAGGACTCTTCATGCAAAGAAAGCAAGTGTTCAGAGGCAGAGTATGCCGGGTGGGAAGTGTGAGGCCTTCTGATTGGAGCATCCTGCATGGTGGGGAGGGAGAGGAGTAGCTGTAGGAGATGGTGAGAAGGAAGAGCCTGCTGGAGCTTGAAGAGGGTTTAGATTTGATCTCTGACTCTGGCATGGCTTGTTTGCCCTGACTCTGTGGCCACAGGACCTACCTGTGCCAGACAGGTGCAGGGCATGGGGGTTACATAGAAGTGGGAGCCGTGACCCCCCACCTCCAAGGAGCTTATGGTCTGGATGGGAGGTGAAACGCATGACTGCCAGGATATGAGCAAAGCATGGAGATTGGAATAGTGATGATGGCTCTGGAAATGCGTTTTTATGGCAGGCACTGTGCCAGGTACTCTGCATGATTACATGGACTCTTCATGACAACTCTGCAAGGCAGGCATTTGTCAGGGGGTGGGCTCCCCCGAAGCAGACCTGCCTCTATCCTATGTGGTCTGAGATAGAGGAAGTGGTCTGATAGCCACTGTGCTGCCTCAGGTAGGCACTGTGGACTCAGGGAGCCACATGCAGAGTTCCAGTGGTTCATGCCTTTGGTGACATGTGTTGCATCCAGGCCTGGAGCTCTGGGTTTATGGAGGGCTCTTTCCTTGGAGAGGGACCCCTTGTCTCTGTCTACTCAGAAGAGGAGCCAGGAGGCCTTTTTCTACTGCAGACTTTGCGCTCAGCATACTCTACTGAGTTGGTCTTAGGGTCAGGTAGACCCAGGCTGGAGACTCACATGCACTTTGGACAAGTTACTAGAAATTTTCTCTAACTCTATTCCTCAGCTTACAAATGGGAAAGATTTTTGTGAACACTAATAAAATTATTGTTAATGTAAAGAGGCTGATAGACTGTTTTTCTAAGGTCTGTGCTTTTTTAGGAGATTATACATTATCATGTCAGAGAGAATATAAATACACAAACAGGCATGATACAAATGAAAATTACCCAACTTCCCACTACTTTGTAATAAACATCATTAATAATTCTGTAGCTATTCTTCTAGACCAGAAGTTGACAAACTCTTTCTTAAACCCAGTTGGTAAAAATTGTTGTTTTGCAGCATGTATTTATCTGTATCCTAGTAGCCTGACAGCAGCTATAGACAACTTATAAATGAATGGATATGGATATGTTCTAATAAAACTTTATTCATAAAAATAGGACTGTGAGTTTTAGTTTGCTGACCCCTGTTCTAGACTTTTTACAAAGCCATATATATTCTATATTTTATAAATATGGAAACATGCATATTTTTTCTTCTTTGATCTGATCTTTCACATATCAGGAAGTCTTTTTATAAATATATATTCATTTATAATTTCATTTCTCAAAGCTGTAATGCGTGTTTATAATAGCGGATTCTTAAATACATTATGGCTCTGTTCATAATTTATTTAACGAGTTTGGCACTGTTGGGTGCTTTTCCAATTTGTTTTTATTGCGACAAGATACTAAAGATACGAAGTATATTGTGCTTTGGCACACTTGCGCTGTTTTGAAGAGACCTCTTTGGAGTCTGGGCACAGCAGATATTCAGGAAGCGTGAGTTACTCTCTGGTCCCTCTGGGGTTCCCATCTGGCACTTCACATCAGCCATGTGTTGTGGATTGTCTAGTTCACTACAAGCCCTTTTATACTTCCCAGTGACTGGACCTATGGGTTTTCTGCTGTTACTTTATCAGTTGTATGTAAATCACGTGTACTCACCGTTTCTACCTGTGCATAAGACAGGCGACTTCAGGCTTTATTTCCTCCTTGTTTTGGAATAGCCTGTCTTAGAGAAGTTGCCTCAGGTGTCCTGCCTGGACAGGTGTAGGTGGTGGTGTCCCCTCAACAAGAAGACTTGTGGGCACTGGGCTGGGTGGAGGTGGGGGCTCCAACCCTTTTCTCTTCCTGGGCCAGGTCTTGTGACTTCCAGCACTGGACCCCTGTACTCACCCCAGGGTGGGCCCTTTCCAGATTCTCAAGACCCAAAGACCTTGGAGAAGCTTAGGAGAAGGGAGAGTGATCCCGTTGATTTGTCCCCTTTGAACAACAGTGAAGGAAAGCCTTGGGCACCAAAGGGGAGGTGGCTGATGGCCCTGGGATGTGGTCAGCACAGCTGGGAGAGCAAGAGCAGACTCTTCGGCCACAGGATATGTCTGTGCCAGACAGGTGCTGGGCACAGGAGTTACATAGAAGTGGAAGCCATGGTCCCTACCTCTAAGGAGCTTATGGTCCAGAGGGGGAGATCAAACACACATCTGCTAGCATATGAGCAAAGCTTGGTAATTGGAATAGTGATGATGGCTCTGGGAATGCATTTTCACATCAGGCACAGTGCCAGGTATTTGCATGGTTACAGGGACTCTTCATGACAACTCTGCAAGGTAGGGATTTGTCCCTTGGCGGCTTCCAAGGGTGGACGGCGGCTTGGGTGGGACTCAGGGGTCCCACAGGTGTTAGCTTGACCTCAGGAGCTCTGGAGGGTGAGTGTGTCCTTAGAGTGTCTGTGAGGCAAAAGGAGCTGCGCTCTCAGGCCCATACCTCTTAAGGGACAGAGGGAGAGGGACAGAGAGAGAGGTGTATGTGCATGTAGGTGATGCTCAGGCCTTTCTGTGTCTGCAGGCAAAATGGCCATTCTCTAAGCAGCCGCCCAGGTAGGTTGTTCTCCGAGGAACAGCCTTAAATGGGGCAGATGTGGCTACAACCCAGGTAGGTGCTGGGTGGTGGAGGAAAGCAGAAAGCTTCATCCTTCTCTAACTAGAATGTTACTGTCCCCATTGTACAGATGGAGAGACTAAGACACAGAAAAGTCAAGTAGCTCATCTGCAGTATGTGAAAAAGCCAGCAGAGCTGCCTAGTGTGCTGGGCTGTCTCCCTGATGCTGCAGGGAGGAGGGGTGAGCAGCTGGCTTTTAGGAAATGGGAACATCCAGGAACAGACTCCTGGAGGGTGCACTGATGGCACTTGGGACACTGGAACAAGGGACAGAGCAGGCTGGACTGCCTCTGTCTGGTATGTTGGGGGCCTTGGCAGGGGGATTGGGGGACGGGTAACCATCTGGGACAATGGTGGAGGGCTTCACCTCTTCTTGCTAGGCAGGGATGGGCTGTGACCACATCTTGTTGGAGCTGTGGTGACTATGCTTTGAAGAGTATGAATCTGGCAGTGGGGAGCAGGGCAGATTGGAGAGGAGAGAGCCAGATGACAGGGCCACCATTTCAAAGGCTGATATCAAATGAGCAGTGGCTGGTGTCAGAATGGAGAGGGAGTCCTGGACAGAGACTATCTTGTGATAGGGCATCCTTCTTAGGAAGGGGCAGGGCAGAGGTGTTGCCAAGGCCTCTACCCAAGGGTTCTCTGCATGGCCCCACTGAGGACCTAACTGGTACCAGGGAGCCAGGAATCAGCGTTTGGTTTTCTTGATCTACCTTTGGGACCTTGAAGTGTTGGAGCTGCCTGAAGGCATTCGGATTAGAGGGCCCCCAGTCTGTGGGGAGAGCGGCTAGTGCTGTAGATGCACGTGGCAAGTGAAGTTCTTTGAGCCCACATTGAGGAGGTCCATGGAGGGAGAAGAAGGTGGCTGGGGTGCCTGCAAAGACCAGTACCATCTGAGCTGCAGTGGAGAGGCCGCCAGAAAGGTGGTGCAAGCAACTGGGGAAATGTGGGGGACCCTGCAGGAAGGGCGGGATGTTCTGCCCTTTCCCTTTGAGAAGGGATACTTTGTAGTCAACTGACCTGTTGGTGCCAAGAGGTGAACTCTCAGCTTACTCACCTTCCAGCTCTGTTGGGAGGGGACTGCACAGGGGCTTCCACATCTGTAAAGGAGGGAGCTGCGGGGAAAGGGCACAGGCTTAAGTGCCAGTCTGTGAGGGACTCAGGAGGCTAAGGAGCTTGCTGGTCATGGAGGCAGTGGCCTGCAGCCTTGAGGCTGGAGTCTTGAGTCTCACCTGGGTGGTGAGTCCTCCGGGGTTACTGTGTGAGACACAGCCTGGGGTACTGCTCATCATGAACTTGTGCTGAAGCAAAGTGTCAGGGACATGGTTAAGTGACCAGGTCCTCAGAGTGGGGCAGATGTGGCTAGAGCCCTGGATATGCCCTTGTGTCTATGTCCCTGAGCTGGTCAGCCTCCAGGGCTCCTCTGGACTTGGTCTGTCACCAATATGATGGGGATACCCTATCTCGAAAGTGTAGATATCCATAGCGGGTACTCTGGCTGGTGGGGCCAGATCTATCAGGCGGATAGAACTGGGCGTGTTTCTACTCCCTTGCAGCTAGTACTCAAAAGCTCCAGATCAAAAGTGCTTTCTGCACGTTCCCACTAGGAAAGTCCTACATTTAGTGAGGGGGGGTTAACTTGTCGTTGAACATATAAACTCTTAGGGAAGTAGATGAAAGAGTCCCATATCTATTTGTAGCATTTGATTTATTTAGTTTCACATACATTTTTAAATTCCCATGTTATATAAAATAGTATATTAATTTAGAAATACTCCTGCCCCCTCCTTCTTGACTTTATGGAGCAGTTTTATTCAAAGCCACTCCAGGCTTCTGCCGCTGCCAGAGCCCTAATGTGGAGCATCTCACCCAGTTTTCCAGGGCACAGAATCTGCATTGCTATCGTAGTTGCTTAAGGCCTAGCCTTCTGTGGATCTGTGAAAAATGCTGCCCCTGGAGAATTAGTCCCCAGCTACCCGTGTTCATTTGCATTGCATTAGGAGACTGGTTTTTTCCATTTGTTCTGTAGGGGTGCATATTCATGGTCTCTGCTGTGTAACTACTTGTGATATTGCTGTTGAAAGTGATTTGTAAATGACTTGTTTAGAGCAGCATCCCCAGCTCGTAAGGTGAAGGTTAAACCTAGGAATAATTATTACATATAGGTTAAATATCTTTGCCTCCTCCTTTAATGATTCCATCAGGCAACCTCTCGGAAGCATCCAGAACTAGCATTGATTGAGGTCATTTCGGGCTAATGTCTTTTCCCCAAATGGTACTTTGTTGGTTAAAATAAAGCAAATGCGAGAACTGCCCTTTAATAGGAGAGCTATTGTCAGGAATTTGAATATTAGTTCACTTGCTCTTCTTTTTTGAAGGATGATTTTAGAAAAAAAAATACTTCCGCTTTTCACTTGGTCATAGACGGTAGAAGTGGCTTCGTAGGTAATTGTCAAGTTGAGTAAGTGAGTGAATCTAAGGATTTACAAATATCTACATCCTGGCACAGGGGAGGTGCTGTGTAAAGACCAATTCTGTTCTGCTGCCTGAGTCCCACTGCATCTTTCATACTTTTCTGTTTAAGGAGTGACTAGCAAGTTACTTTTTCCCACCCTGCCTCACTCAGAGTATTGTCAGCCCCCAGGCACAAGACCCCTTGACCTCCTCCCACGCAGTGGAACTCAGGATCGCAAGGACTGCCGTGCTTGCGTCCCTTCCCTGCCTTGTCTCAGACCACACTGGCCTTCATCCTCCTTCAGCCCACTGTGTCATGCTGCTTCCTTTTCTGGGAGTGCTTCCTCCTGCCCACTCCTCCTCCTCCTGGACTGATGGCCATCTTTGGCATCTCTTTCTCAGTGAGGCCTCCCTGGTCCCTACATGAGATCAGCCATCCCCCCCCATTCCCCAGCCCATGCTGAGTACCTCGCCTTCCCAGCTCTTATCCAGGCTGTGGTTAGCAGGCATTTGGGCAGTTACTGGATTGAGGCCTGTGTCCTCTTCTGGATTACAAACTCAGAGGGTAGGGACCTGCTCTGCCCTCATAGCTGAGCTCCCAGTTCTGAGCACGGTGCCAGAGACACAACAGGGGCTCAGGAAAACATGTGCTGTGTGTCTGGCTAAGTGTGGGGGACCTATACATGGAGAAGCTCATCAGAAGACGACGGGTGCCATTTGTAACATCTTGGTAATATCTTGACTTGCCTGGATTTTTGAATCCCCTCCCCCTAGTCTTTAGCAGATGTCACTTTCTGTCACTTTGCATAAATGTGATGAGCTCAGGAAAATAAGGCACCCAGATGCCTGGAACTTCTAGCCATGAGTCATTGTCTCTGTCCAAGGTGCCATTTCCTCTTCAGGAGGAAGTGAGTTGGGCCTTTCAGTTTAATCTTTGGTATTCCCAGGAGCCAGGGGCAGGGGCTGAAAGTTATTTTTAAAATATTCCTGAATTGGAGGAGTTGAAATTGTGGGCCTATAGGGAATCAGTAGAAGTGAACACAGGAAAGGTGGACTTGATAACTCTTATCTCAACAAGCCTGGGACCTGGGGCTGGAGCCATGACAAATGAACTAGAAAGCCAAGCAGAAATGGCCAGTTCTCCCTTACCCTGCCTGATTGGTTGTACACACAGGTGTTCCATCCAGCCTCTTGCTTGCTTTCTCCCTCCCCCTTCTGCCCAGCCCCCTAGTCCAGGGGTCTCATTTATGTATGAACCCTGTCTTCCTTCTTTCCTTCCCTCCCTCCCTCCTTCCTTCCTTCCTTCCTTCCATCCTTTCTTTCTTCCTTCCTTCCTTCCTTCCTTCCTTCCTTCCTTCCTTCCTTCCTTCCTTCCATCCTTTCTTCCTTCCTTCCTTCCTTCCTTCCTTCCTTCCTTCCTTCCTTCCTTCCTTCCTTCCCTGTCTTCTCTTTTCCTCTTCCCCACTCAGCTTTTTGTGGTTTCACTTTTTATATTCTCAAATTTTGATCCCAGGATCTTCTGGGTACGCTCAAGCTGCAACACTATGGATCTTCCATTCTTCAAGGCAAAACTCCTAGTTAGAATTCTTGCAATACACATTCACCTGTTCATTCCTGCCACAGTTATTTCAGGTGTGCACACTGCATGCCCGGCACGAGGTAAGAGAGTGAGCATGCTGATGTAAGCCCAAGCATACAAGACTCCTACCCCAGTGGGGTTTACTGATTCCTCGAAAGACAGACATTAATGAGACAATTCTGTCATTAGGAAGCCTAAAGTCACAATGTGCTCAGTGAGATGAGAGAAAGAGACCTGGTTCTGGAACAGCTCAGGATCTGTGTCAGCTGCCTGCAGCAGGGCAGACACCTCTGAGGAAGCGACCCTTTAGGTGAGGCCTGAGAGCAGAGGAATCTGTGCTGACTCTCATGCTGGGAGATATTGCTGAAAGGATTGAAGGGAATGAACACCCAAAAGGGCAAATGGAGCAGCCAGAGGCTGGGCCTGAAGGACTTTGCAGACCACAATGAGGGCTGTTACTTCCACTAACAAGAAAGCAAGCCACAGGTTAGTTTAAGCAGCGTAGTTGCTGGTTGTTGGTCATTGAAGGTCAGCCTAGATGCTGGTGAATCTGAAATACCCAGGAGGTTGAGATCATAGGAGGTGAATTTCTCATCTGCTTCATTCCTGACTCAAATTTTATATGACTCCCAGGCAGCCTCCAGATAAGTAACTGCAGGAAATATCTCCTTGAAGGCCCACCTCTCATGTTATCTGAATAGGTTTCTTTAACGTCCCTCCTCCATCCTGATTCCCCCAACACAGAATTAGCTACCTTATGTGTACATCCACAACCCTGTAAAAACCTCGCTAGAATCCTGACCCCTCAACTGGAGGCTCCTTGAAGACCATGCCTTGTCATCAGGGTGTTGCCTGAGCACCAGAGACAGCAGCTCTTTGTCAGTGTGTTCTGAGGGAACGTCATTTTCTCCAAGAACTCAGCCACTTCTGAGAGGCTGGGGGCAGTGCTCAGGCTCTGGGGGCACCCCGCAGCATCCCTGACGCTTTGTGGCATCTCGAATGAGGCTCTGTCTTTGTACAGCAGATGGACCCCAAGCCCTTGGGCCTCCTGATTGCTGTGTAGTTTGAAGACCTTGAAAGCAGCTGCCAAGCCACCATATGTATATGGGTAACAGCCAACAGCCTTGTCAAGCTACAGTTTCTGCTACAAGATCTACCATGTGGCTTTGGAGAGGCCAGGTGTGTCACCTCAGGGGCTCTGTCTCCTCCATGGCCACTGGGTGCTGCCGCCTTTGTGATGATAGCAGGTGTGAGCAGCTCCATTTACTAGGCTGCCCAATACGAACCTGGGTCCTACCATCTGTTTGTGCTATGTTCACTGAGAACCTCACCAGGCTGATCTATGGAGAAGGGTTTGGGGATGGGGCAAATGGTAATAGGGATTTATAAGCAGGTCCTAGAAGTTCTGGCTTCTGGAACTCAAGACTGGAGCCTTTGGGACTCTGGGGTTGGAAACAAGATGAGAATTCCTGAAGGACAGCTCTTCCTGTTTGTTATTATGGACAAATTAGTACCTCCCTTTGTTCCAGGAGACCTTTGTTTCAGCCTTTTCTTTGCCTTATATACAGTCTGACCTTGATCCATTCATTTGGATCATGTGGTCTTCAACATCATCATCTGTTATCCAGGAATTGGGAGCTAGTGCCCTCCAAGTTTGTTTACAGCCTTGGAATTTCATGTGTCCAGAACATTTTGGCTTCTAGAATACCTGAAGGGCAAGGATAGCCTTGTGGGTGTAGCTGAGAAATTCCTTAGAAGCTGAGTCCCCCTGCTCTTTTCACAGTTGTGAAGCTGGGCAGGAACTGTTTGTTAAGCCTCGGATTCTCATGTTGTAACCTACTTGCTCTGAGATCTTGTGTCAGTCTTCTCAGTCTGCCATGACCGAATACCACAGTCTGGGTGCTTAAACAATGAAAAATTTGTTTTTCTCATTGTTCTGGAGACTGGAAGTTTGATATCAGGGTGCTGTTGGTTTCTGGTGAGGTGGTGAGGGCTCTTTTCCTGGCTTGCCAACAGCTGCCTTCTCTGTGTCCTCACATGGAAAAAAAAGAGAGAGGAAGAGAGAGGTCCACCTGTTCCAGGTCTTTGCTTATAAGGGCACGAATCCCATTATGAGGACCCTTATGACCTCACCCTGGTGACCTAATCTAATGCTCATTATCTCCCAAAGACTTCATTTCCAAATACCATCACACTGGGGGTTAAGGCTTCAACACATGAATTCTGAAGGGACACAGACATTCAGTCCATAACAGGAAAGTTTCTCCTTCCTCAACTTGAGCTTGGCAACAAAGTGGCACTCTCTCTCTAGTTATCTAATTATCCAGTTATCTATTGCCATAGTAATGCACTATAACAAACTATCCTAAATGTAGCAGTTTAAAAACAATAACCATGTATTATTTCTTATAAGTCTTTGATCACCTGGGCCAGGATTGGCTGATCTTGAATGGGGTCATTCATGCCTGTGGTCAACATCTTTGAGGGTGGTCTTGGCTTGTGTGGCCTTTCTCCATCTGGTCTCCCACCCTCTCACAGGCTAGCCCAGTCTCCTTATCATAGGAATGGCAGGATTCCAAGAATGAGAGGTATGGGCAAGGGCTCTTGAGGCTTAGTATTAGAATCAGCAATGCCATCGCTCTGTCTCCTTCTACTGGAAAAGAAAGTCATAACATCTGCCCAAAGTCAAGGGATGCAGTACAGACACATCTTCTAATGGGAAGAGCTGCATAGTCATATGGCTGAGACCAGGGACGCAAGGAGGAGTAGGGAAGTGGGACCATTTTCACAGTGCATCTTCTGCATCACCTCACAGCCTTGGTGTTAGGCTTAAATAAGATTGTTTATGTTATGTGTAGTGCCTGACAAATGGTGAAAACAGTCACTGGCCAACTATTCAGAGCTAGATAAGGTGGAGTCAGTCACTTTCTGCGGCCAAGGGGCAAAGTGAGATGTGCACCTGGCCTGAGTCTTTGCAGGGCATACTGCCCTCTGCTTCACACTCCTGGGGAGGCAGCTGTGGATAAGTGAGGGAAGCTCACTCTGAAGGCGGAGTCAGCAGGACACTGGTCTTGACCTTCTTTTAGAGTTGGGGGACAATAGGCTCATGACCTGAATCTTTAGCAACAAGTCATCTTTGGTGAGAGATGTGACTCAGCACATTTTCAAAGACCAACCCACATCGTTCTGTGGCAACCTCTGGACTGGGCTGTGGCTGCACCTTCCTCAGTATCCCTCCATTTCTCTGGGGCTCACTCTGATCTTGCCTTGCCTGCTAGGGGACTCCCAGCCTGTGTGTCCCTAGCCTCTACTGTAGCAGACAGAAAAATTTCCTTGCTGCGTCTTGGAGAGTCCTGCTGAATCTCACTTCTGGGCCTGGAGAGATGCTCTTTCACCCGCCTGGGCTGTTAGCTCTCCAGGCTCATGATCCGAGTTCTGAGAAGGCATTTTCAGGGATAGGGAGAGGTAAGTGGCTTTTTGGTGCTTGGATTAGGCACCATGGTGCAGGGCTTGATGGTGTAGTATTCCCGTGGTTTTTTTTCCACCTGTTGACCTCTTTATTAAAGTTTAATCTTAGGCAGAAGACCTATTTGCATAATACAACAAAGTGGAGCTACTCTGGCTGAGTGTGTGTGTGTGTAGGAGGGCAGGCAGACAGAGCAGAGCCTCCATCCCTGAAGGTCCCCCCTCTTCCCCATCCTTCTTGCCCCCAGAAGCACCTGAGGAAAGATTCTGGATTTCAACACAGCTCAGTTTTAAAAATATTGGAGTAAAGAATCTAGACAAGTAGATGTCCTTTAGGGTAACCCTCTCGGATATCCATCAACTAAGCTGAGCTTTTTTCTTTTCTCTTTTTTCCTTTCTTAATAATTTTCATTTTTTTTTATTGCAGAAGCAGTACATATTCATTGTATAAAAATTAGAAAATATTAATATGCAAAAAGAATGGAAACCACCCATTATCCCACTCCCAGCGATAACTGCAGTGAATATGTCAGTGTATATCTTTGCAGCAAAGAGTAACATCTTTTGGTATCATTAAATATTGTGTAGCATAAATTTGGTGTCTGCTTGGCATATCATTGCATGGGAGGCCATGACTTATTCAATTAACCATCTAGTTTTGATTATTCGAGTGTGTGCTACAGCCATGTTCCTAAACCTTTGAGGGCATTCTTAACGGTTTTCTTGAAAAAGATTTCTAGGTCTACAATCTCAGAGACAAAAGGCATTCATTGCCTATTGAAATGTTTTAAATTATGAAATATGTATACATGCATGCATATCACACACATATGAGTTTATATGATATATATGAACAATTCAGCCACATTCTGGTGCGTATGCATATGTTTTATTCCTTCCCAGTTCCAGTTATTTGCATCTGATTCTTTTCTTTTTTCTTTTTCTTTTTTTCCAAGACAGTTTTTGCTGTTTTGCTTAGGCTGAACTTGAACTCCAGGGCTCAAGGGATCTGATCCTCCTGCCTCAGCCTCCTGAGTAGCTTTGGCTACCAGCACCTGACACTTTGCTTTGCGTTAGTTCCACACATGGCCCTTTTCCTTTTCCATCTTTCTCTGTTCTCTATTTTGGCATTTCCAGAGTTTTACTTTTTTTCATGGTCTCTATGATCTATTTCATTAGCACATACCTTTTAAGGAATCACTTTAACACATTTATTTAAGTGTTGAACAGGCAATGTGTGCACATTGATAAAAATCAATTATAATTTATGCGATGTATATGTGAGTATAAATCCTCGTTCCTTCATCTCTTGATGTAAATGGGGGGGCATACTGTGTACACTAGATCTGCACTTGGCTTTTTTTAAAATTCCATCACACATCTTCACGATATTTCTATATTAGTATATGAAGCACCTGCCCATTCTTTTTCCCGGTTGCACAGTATTTTATCATATAGATGTGCCATAGCCATTTTAACCAGCTTTCTAATTATAACATTTAGATTATATCCAACTTATTGCTATGAAAAACAGTGCTGCATAGAATAATCTTGCAATTAGGTCAAGTTTGCATTTTTATATTTATAAGATAAATGCCTAAAAATGGAATTGCAGAGTAAAAGGATTTTTTTTTTGCATTTGTAATTTTGATAGATACTGCAAAATTCTCTTCCAAAAGGATCGTGCCAGTTTATACTCCCACCAGCAATATATAAGCGTGCATGTTTTTCTATGGTTTTGTCAACAGGATTTGTTATCAAATTTTTGGATTTTTGCCAACGTGATGGATTTAAAAATAGTATGGGAGCTGAGTTTCAATTTGCATTTCTCTTTTGACTGAAATTAAGCATCTTCTCACATGCTCAAGAGTTATTCATATTTTATTTTCTGTGAGATATATGTTTGTGTGCTTTGCTTATTTTTCTAATGTTTTTTGGGAGCTCTTTATAGTAGGGATTTTAGACCTTGGTCTTTGGCGTGCTTTGAAAATATTGAACCCAATGTGTTGTTGGTTTTTACTTTACTTTTTTCATGAAAATGTTTTTGATTTATATATGGCAAACATGGATTTTTTTTTTTTGTGGTTTGTTTATGACTTCTGAATTTGAGTTCATAGGAAAACGTTCCCCAGTGAAAAGTCATAAAGGATTTTCTTCATTTTTTTCTTTCAAATATTCTTATGGGTCTATTTTAAACATTTAATTGTGAGTTTGCTATATAATTTTTTTTGATGTAGCATTATCATAGTATCATTCATTGGAAATTTCATCTTTTCCTCATGGATTTTTTTCAATGCCACTTCTAAAACGTCCAAAAATTGTGCATATATTTTGAGTCTATTTCTGGAGTTTCTGTTGGGTTTCATTGATCTTTCTGATGATTTTTCACATGTCTATGCCACATTGTTTTAATCTTTAGAGCTTTATGATATGTATGTGAGTTCTTATGAAAATTGCGACATACACAAAAATCAAAAACCATGAAATCTGTATTGACAGAAACAAATGAAGCACCCCCCACCCCCCAGAACACCAGTCAGGCAAGCAAGCTGGGACTAGGACAGGTGAATCAGAAAGGATGCCATTGACTATGTTTTCTGGAGGTGAAATAATGTACTATTACCCAGTTTGTCTCAAAACTTTCCTAGTAAACCATGTATATTTAAATACATAGTAGGATTAGCTATTTTTTTTTAGCACCCCCTACTATTTTTTTTAACTTTTTTTTTTTTTTAGCTGATTGTTTAAATTTCCTTTTGAACTTTAAAATCAGCTCATCTAGTGCCCCCCAAAGCCTATGGACATTTCACAGGAATCATTTTATTACAGAACAATTTAGGGGAAACCAAAATGGTTGTGATATTGAGTCCTACTGGAGAAACTGGTAAATGTTTTTCATTCCTTTCTGTGTATCCTTTGCTCCTGTTTAGTTTCCTTCATACAGATTTACATGCCAGGCTTGTTTATTCCTAAGTACTTTATCTTGCTGTGTTTGTGGATTTTTTTCCTTTCCACTAAATCTTCAAATGAGCCACTGTTGGTATTTATGAAAATTACTGACATTTTGATATTGATTTTGTACCATCACATTCTTATTGCATTTTCTGTTTTTGCTTATCAGAAGTGACATCAGCATTCCTTCATTTGCTTTGCAGAGTTTTTACACAAGTCCAGCCATAGGTATAGATCTAAAAACTTTTCCTTCCATTACCGAATGAATACTAAAAATGTATTAAGTCATCAATTAATTAAAGACTAAATACTATGTATATCTGTATACACACACACACACCTTATGAATACTTTTGAGCATGGTAAGTCCCAAATGGGTTTTAGCAATAGAGAAATTCTGTCCCTCATTCTTAAAAGCTCAAGTAACTAAATATCAGCAAGATGGACATTTCTTATCAAGTGCCACTGCCGAACTGTTTTCTCAATCACCTCTTATAAAAAGTATTGATGATTCCCGGGTGTGTGCTATTTGTGGAATCCCATCTGGCTGAGTCTTGCAGGATCACACCTGGGTTTTTGTGTGCGTGTGGAACCTGTAATTTCTCCACTTCCTGCCACTTTTTCACAGAGGTGGATCCGCAGACAGCCTGAGACTGAGCTCTCTGGCAGGGCTTACCATGAGCACATTTGTCCCTGTGAGTGGTGGGAGGTGAGTCTCACCTTTTCAAGCCTTCTGTGGAAGAGGCAACATGGCTGTTCTGTTAAAGAAAAACTGACAACAGCTTGTTGGGCTCAAAGGATGACAAGGAGAAGGGGAAGGATTGAGCTGCAGACCAGCCCAAATGTTTCCAAGAGGAGGTTATGTACATTTCACAAAGGCTTGGACAATAAGGCTCGTGGATGGAATCTGCTCCCAGAGGTAGTCATGGCCAGTGGTGCAACCATACCCAACCAACAGACCCAGTGTCCTGGAAAACGCGGCATCTAGAGTCATTCTGGCAGGTCCCCATAGCTGGATTTTCCCAGTGCTACTGAGAAGCATCCTTTGCCTTATCCAGGGACTAAGTGTGTCTGTTCTTGGGTGTCCTCACCACCAAGACACACTAAGAGGCTTGCTTTCTGGCTCAGTCTCCCAATCTCACTATCAGGCCAGACTTTTTCTGGGCCACACAGTAGCCCCAACTCCACCACTACTTCTAATTCAGGAAATAATTTCTTTAAGAAGGAAGTTCCGTGGCTTAAAGATATCCATATTGCTTGAATGTTAGGGAAAATTTGACAGGATAATTTTGATATGGATCAATACAATGTCTACTGAGATCCCTTCCTAGCCCAGTCATCTAATCAAAGTCTGTGGGTAGGGGTGGGGAGTTGAGGCTACAGCTGGGCTGGCCAGTTGCTCATGTGCTCACCATCATGTGGTGGTGTCACTTCTTAGTTCTGCCTTTTACTAGCTAATGGCTTGAGGACCAAGGTGCTTCCCGTTCCTGAACTTCAACTTCTCATCTGTAAAGTGGGGCTAATAGCAGTGCCAGGCTCATGGCATGACTGACAAAAAGACGACATATATAAAGTACTTGGCATGGGCATGAGGCTCAACATATAGAAAGGCTGTTTCTTTCTGTTTTCAATTCTTGCACTCATTCTGTGAGGGAGGTGAATTACCTTGTCTGTTTTGTGGGGGAGGAAACTGAGCTGCAAAAAGGGAAAGGAATCAGAGTCCAGGTCTGCAGGGCTCTAGAGACTGAAACATCCAAGCATGCCCTATAGTGCCCCATCATGTAATTATTGTTATATTTTGAAATGAACAAAAAATAAGTCTTTAGTGTGATGCAATATGAATAAAAGCGAATGTGCCTTTGGGCCACATGCGTCCACAATTTTCAGCAACCCTTTCTCATTGCGTTTCTAAACACAGGCCCTCACCCGGAATCCTGGATCAGGAGAGGAGAGGGCTTTAGCATCAGCCTGGAGCTCCTGCTATGGGCCCATGCACTGGGGCTTAAACCCAGGTAGCTGGCCTAGACATATTTTTCCTTGAATTGGTTTTATTTCTAGGTCTTACTGTGTGCACCTGCCTCTGGGCCTAGAAGAGCCACTCTGGCCCACCCTGACAGGTCTCTCTAACTTAGAATATTACTGTATTTTGCCATGAATAATGCACTCCTGTATGTTATGTGCACCCACATCCTGGGCCAAAACTTGTAGGAAAAAAATTTTTATGCCCCTTAGCATATTTAATAACTGTTAGCTCAAAGCTTGAAGTGTATGAAAACCATTTTGACATTTTCCAAGAGATTTTCCAATCATTCTTGTAAAAATATCAGCTAGATTTCTATCTCCCAACTAAAATGTATGAAGAGAAATATGTTGCTCTTTGTTGGCCAAAAAATGCTTTCATTGTACGTTTGTTGTTAAGTTCAACAAAACCGATTACCTTATTCCAGGGTATTATTTTGCACATGGATATCGTTACTGTTTTCTAGAGTTACACTTTCAATGCATAGCATGCATAAAAGAATTAAAAACATTTATATAGCTACAGAATGAGTACTACCCATGTATAATGTGCATCCTGTTTTCCCTCAAAAATTGGGGCAAAAAAGTTTGCATTGAACATGGCAAAATATGGTAGGTTGCAAGGCTTGTAGTTCGGGTGCTTTGTATTTCAGAGGCCTCTGCAGGACTCTGAAGGCTCCAAGGGAAGTGATTATATTAATAGACTCATAATCCCAAGGCAGTTGTGGTCTTTCTGCCCTATTTTTGCCTGAGATGGGCACTCAAGTGATCCTTTAAAGGTCAAAGAAGTCAGTGTTCTCTATTCTTTATTAAAAAAAATATGGTACTTTAAGTGCCTATGAACTTGAAATGAAATGAATGCAAATTACAGCTCCTGACTGGTGATCTTTGATCCAGGAGTCTTGAAACTGTTTGGCTTCTTCACTCTGCATCTGCAATTTGCTTCCTCAAATGAGGAAAATGTACACACGTGCTCCTCTGTGTGCAAGGGTGGTGAGCTTGAGGTCAGGGCCGGGAAAGCAAAATGGAGGAGCTGACCGAGGGATGCAGCCACCGCATTGCTGTGTGGGGCTTTCCCAATGAAGACAAAGCAATGGTTATTTTCCTCCTGTGGAGTCCCAGCGTATCAGAGAATGCAAACTCAAATGCTTTCATCAGCATAGTTCACACCTAAGCTCTCGCTGGCCTCGAAGAAGCAGAAGCTCAGTGTTACAGTGAGCTCCCTTCCTTGTGGTTTTGTGGCTGTTTCTATCTAATTACACATGTAATTCCATTTCCCAGCCTTGATTAAAAGTCATTTTTTCCCCCCTAGAAACGAAGGCTGCAAGTACTTCTGCTGCACCACGGAGGGCATTGAGGTGGCTCGCGTGTGGATGAAAGGCCCTCTGGAGTTGGCTCATCCAAGATTACCCCCAAAATCATCCCCGGCAATCATCACTGCACTCTAATTAACCCGGAGCTCCTTTGATTTCTTCAATACTTAATGTTTACTTCATAAAAATTTGAAAGAAAGGAGAGAGCAGGGTTAAGAACTCTGTTTAGTCTGGGTAATGTAGCAGCGTTCCCCCTCAAAGTCCTAATTAAGCATGAAATTGTACACACCACCCAGTTAGCAACAAGTCCCTTAATGTCCCCGTTCACTGGGAGTAATTGCATCATTTCTCAGGGGCTGCTACGTCCCAGGAAAAAGCCAACTCTATTAATCACCTAAAGCAGAATAAGTGATTTTCAGCTTATGTTTTAATAATGTGCACCCGGCTCGGGTTGGTGTGAGCAGGGTTTGCTGTGCCCCACATTTCTGGATTATTGTTTGCATTGCCAGACTCCCTTCTCCCCCCAGGGCTCAGGTAGCAGCAGCGGGCTGAGTCATTTAGACCAGTGTGTTTCCCGCTGGGGAGCTGTCTGTGCCGCTGAACTCAGGTTTGGTATTTTCAATCATTGAGGGAGAGGCTTCAGTGAGCTTAACGAAGATTAATTGGTTTTGATTATGAGCAGCTAATTAGTTCCAAGGCAATCGTCTCGGAGACCATGGTACTGAGCCGTGGAGAGGGTCTGCAACCTCTAGTGTGGCCACAGTTCTGCCTGACTTGAGGAATGTGCTGAGGGAGAGGATGTGGCCTTTCTGCTCCCGGGCAGGACTGGGTGCTGTCCCCTCGTGACTGCTGGCTAACCATGTGGCCTCAGGAAGCATTTGACCTCTTTGAATTTCTGTGTCTTTTCTTGTCTTTTCTTACAAAATGGGCTTAACAATTTGTAGCATTATTGCAGGGATTAAAAGCACTTACAGATGTAAAAAGACTGCACATAAGTGATGAATAATTACAAGATTTATGGGGATAATTGTCCAGAGATGAGCAAATGGCATTTCTTTCCTTGATAGTTTCATTTGTCAAGATAATAACCCCTTCTTCCTCTGCTGGGATAGGGAGACCAACCCCAATGATCAAACTGAGTTCAGGGTTTAACTTTCATATATAATCTTTATCAAATCAATCCCCTGGGGGAATAAACTTTGAGAAGAGACTGAAGAGAGAAAATCTTAATTGCCTTCCTGTTGTGGTCATGCTAGCTGTAACCCAGAATTTGGCTATAGGCCACTGTGTACCTTAAGATGCAGGTGAAATCACCCTAAATCCACTCAAGTCCATGGCCAGTGCAACCTCATCCAGAGCTATTGGTGGGGATTGTAATCCACTGGCTTCCTTTCTTTCTAAACTGCAGTGACAGCATGTGTGTGCAGCCTCAGTCTTGTACCATGCCTTCCCCAATAGAACCATAGCCCTCTTCTGGTTCCGACAATAACAGCAGCCAATGAACCAAGGAACAATCATCACTATCACAACACTTGGCCATGAGATTGGTAGACCTTCCTCAGGATTTGCAGAGTGGAGTGTCTGGAGGTGGTGGGCCATCCCTCAGTGGCTCCCCTTCCTTCTGCCATCTTGCTCTCTCTTCTCTCTCTTCTTCCGTCTCTGCTTATCTTTTCCCTCCCAGATCATGTCAGGAGACCCACATGCTTCTGCTCTGTTCGATCAGCTGCACTTCAATTCCTCTGCAGCACTGGGGCTGGTCAACACTCGGGGCTGATGTGGCTCATCTGTTGTTCTAATTGTCTAGAGTATTAGACAATTTTCTTTCTAAGAAAATTCTCGGTTTCTCTTATTAAAAGAGCTTCTCCACCTCATGGCTGTCCTGGTCTGTGCATTGTGTATTCGTTTTGCTCTGCAGCCACTGCTAGCATGTGTGTGTGGACTTGGTCACCAGTACTCCAGACTCTGACCCTCAAGTTACTGCAGTGGTTACCAGGGAAGGCCCAGGAATCAGAGTCAGGGTGCAAATCTCAGTTTTGACATTTATAGTGGCATATCTTTTGGCAAGTGACTTAACCTCCTATGCCTCACTTTTCTCATGTGAAAAATGGAGATAATGACAGGATCTACCATGTTGGGGTGTTGTGTGGATCAAATGAGTTATACAGGGTGTCCATCAAGTTTGTGTGCACCCAACGAGCTCCAAGAACAGCATCTGGCACGTGACAAGTGTGCAGTCCATTGAACACTTTCTACTGGACTGTAGACTCTATTGGAGTGAGGCTCTGTATCTGAGGAACAGATACGTAATACATTTGTATATGTCTGCCCGACAGAGACACAGTGCCTGACACAAGACGATGCCCTTGCCCTGGACCAAGGCTCCTTGCTGCTTGGTAGTCTAAACAGAATATACTTTTGGACCGTATGAGCTAACCTGTTAAAATAAGCTGCCAACTTTTGTCCGAGAATGAAGAGTGTTGGCTTCCCTTTAGTAGTTGTTTCCATGAGCCTTGGTCCTCCCCCAATTCTGGACATCACTGCTGTTGCTTTCTTCCCCTGCCCCATGCCATTCTCACATGCCCCAAAGAGTTGGGGCTTCTGTGGGGGCCCTGTAATAGCACCTTTGTGATACAGTTAGACAGTTTTCCTCCTGTGAGTAAAGTAGCCTAGGAGAGGGGAGGTCTTGGGACCCCTGGGAGGACCTGGTGGCTGTAATTCACCCTTTGTGGATGTGCAGATGGAAAGAGAGTTTGCTTTTTATGAATGCCCGGCTCTTCTTTCCTAAGAAAATCAGATATCTTCTGTTCATCAGCAATGTCTCAGGCCTTCCTGGCCCTGAGGGAAGAATGATAATTGACATATAATTAAGGTAAAATCACTAACTGACATGTCAAAAACTGTTAGACCAATGCTAGTTTATGAGCTTATAGCATTACGACTAGCAAGTAGTAAAAGGAAGTAAGACTTTGCCTGGGTTTTTAAAAATAAACCCTTAATGCAGTGGAAAACCATTACTTCCTGCACCCCTTCATCAGCAAACATTCACATGCACTCATTGTGTGTCTGGCGCTTGCTAGACATCGGGGATAGCACTTAACACAGCACAGGTCACTTCCTGACCTTGAAAACACCACTCTCTTACACAGTATTCCTGTCCTGGGGCTTGGTGAAATATCTGATTTTTCTTCAGTGGACTCTTACAAATGTAAGGCTGCTATTACATAATAATATATACCTTGCTTTCGTACTATTGAGTGCACGTTATAGGTGATGTTTATTAAGTCTTTCGATAATCATGTTAAAAGAGCCTTATTTTCACCTTCTATTGGCATGCATTAATCGTCACTGAAATTTAAACTCTCACAGGCTTGCACCATGTAGAGATAATTCACCTTGTAGGTAAAGATCCAGTTATTTAAAGTTCTAGAAAGTACAAGATTTTGTGGATTTGTGAACTTCAGTATAAAGGCTGACATTTGGGAAACGGAAATTGGAGGATGTGAGAAGAAATATTTGTATTAATAAGAGTGGTCTGAAGTTTGGTAATGGGGTTATTTATGACACAATGTATAGTTCCAGAGGGGATTTTATTGAATTCAACTGAGCTGTGAATTTGCCAGAGATTACATCAAAGCTCTAGCTAGATGCAGAGGCCAGGTAGGTCACCTGTAGCCCACAGCCTGTCCTCCTGTCCCCTCACCTGCCCCTCTGGGCCCACCCAGACAGTAAGGAGGCCTGGGGTCAGCCAGCCACAGGCTAGAGGGTTGCAGGAGAGCTGCTGGCTACAGGGTACCCTCGCAGGGGAGAACTGGCCCTGGTTCTCCGATGTCCCCAGTGTGTGACCCCACACTCTGGCTGTCAGGAAGGTCTCCTTATGCTGACCTAATTCCATCAGGATCAAGAGGAAGCTCTTTTCTAGTTTTTGGTCCTGAGATTCTTGATGGTCTTCTGAGGGGCCTGGAGATATGGAGGGCCATGGACAAACAGAAGAGAGTTGAGGGACAGAGTCCCTGATGAGGCTGAGGGAGGACCTTTCTTGGTCGAGAATTTCAGGTCCGGCTGCCTGTGGAGGCAGGGTGCATAAGAAGTCTTTTCTCTGTGCTAGTGTCTCGGGATTTCTGTGATGCTCAGAGATAAAAAAGATGCTTGGAGTGTAGCTGGGCCAGTCCAGAAAGGGCAGGGCCTCTGTGTCCTCCTGGCAGGTCCCCTGCCCCAGGGAGTTCTTTGGTGGTGCCCTGCAGATCTCGAGTTGCCCTTAACTTGATGCTTGGGTGTTGGAAGGATCTTGCTCAACTTTCCCTTCCACTACTTTCAAACCTCCAGGCTTCTAGAAGCTTGTTGGACCACTGAGCTTCCAGCTGATGCCCCCAGAGTCCTCATCACCCCCCTTGGTCTTGGGGTGCTGTTCAAGAAGGGCTTTGTCTCTCTGCCCTCCCTCCTTCCTCCAAGCCAGTGCGTACCTAGAGGCTTTTCTGCCTCTCAGGGAGCCTTCCAGGCCTCCCCTAGCAGATGAGAGATTCCAGGTGCTCAGACCAACCTCTTGTCTGTCCGAAAGGGCCTTGAGACACCTGTCTAGAGGGCAGGAGCTTAGGGAAGTCTCTAAAGGATTTGGCTAAGCCCTCATAAGCCACCCTGGGGCACCTTCCCAGTTTCCCCATTGCCTGACATGGGCTGTCTACGGGGCTGGTGGTCCTGCTCCTATTTCAGGGTGGAGGGGCTCTACTAGGCAGGATGCTTGGCTATAGTTGGTCCTTTGGAGATGTCACCAGGATAAGGCTGGGACTCAGAGAGGAAGGTTCATCTTCCCAGGTGGGAGGCTTTAAGAGGACCTGCAGGAGCAGGCATCCTGAGGCCAGATACCTGCAGTAAGGACGGCACATATCCGTCCAGGATCTGGATTCCACCATCCTCCTGCAGCCTCACCCTGAGCTGCTGAAGGCTTGGATCTTGTAGCCCAGAGACTTGTCCTTTTTTAAATATACATATAACCCTAGCCCATATTTATGGGGTACTGTGTGATGTTTCGATACATGTATCCACTGCATGATGATCAAATCAGAATCATTAGCCTTTCCATGACTTTAAACACTTGTCATTCTTTGTTTTGAGAATATTTGAAGTTCATTTTTCCAGCTATTTGAAATATACAATACATCATTGTTGCTATAGTCACCCTACAGTGTAATAAAGTACCAGAATCATTCCTCCTATCTAACGCATTGTACCTTCTGACCCACCGCTTCCCATCTCCTCTTTACCCCTATTTTCCTCAGTCTCTGGGAACTACTGTTTCTATTCTCAGTTTCTAGGAGATGCAGTTCTTTAGATTCCACAGATGAGTGAGTCACACACTATCTGTCTTTCTATGTCTGGCTTATTTCACTAAGCATAACGTCCTCCCGGCTCATCCTGTTTTCACAAATGATAGATGTTTCATAGCTATATAGTATTCCACGGTGAATACGCACCACGCTTTCTTTACACATTCATCCACTGACAGGTGCTTAGCATGACTGTATCTTGGCTGTTGTGAATAGAGCTGCAGTGAACAGAGTGCAGGTGTCTCCTCAACACACTGACTTGATCTCCTTTGGACATTTACCCCACAGCGGATTGTTGAGTCACATTGTAGTTCTAGTTCTAATTTTTTTCATACTGTTTGCCGTAATGGCTGTACTGATTTACATTTCTATCAATAGTGTATGAGTTCCCCTTTCCAGGGATCATCTTAACTCTGCATTTTTCCAAGTGTGCGGGTCCCACAGACATGGATGTCCCACCTGAAATGGGGTGGGCACTCAGAGCTTCTGGGGGAGCATCTTGTTCAGTGGAGAAAGGACGCAGCCCTCACCTCCAGGGGCTTCTGACCCTGAGCGAAGGGAGAGCGTGACAAGGTGGGAGACACTGACCACTCTGTGTACTCCTCTCTTCCTGACACAAGTTTTGGTTCTTCTATGAGTTCTGGACCCATCCTGAAACTGGCATAAGAGTCGGAGAGAGAGAAACATACCTGCTTTACTGTTGGATTAAAGACCTGTTTTGTTGCTGAAACCAAAATGGATTTTCACCTATTTGCCCTCAAGTGCATTGTTTAGGTCTGCACAGGGGGACAGGTGGTCTGTAGATCCAACCTTTGCTCAGTCGCCCCCTGGAAGAGCCTGGCCTGGGCCTCAGAATACCCTTCCATCACTCTTTCTCTCCAGTAGAGTCAGGCGAACCAGTGGCTGTGAAACTCTCTCCCTCTTGACAAGTAAAATCTTCCTCTTCCTGAGGAGGAAGTTGTGAAAGGTAAAAGGAATGGCAGCAGCTTTTTTTTTCTTTAAATACATTGGGATGAATTTTTTTCTTTCACATCTGGATAGAACATGGGGAAAGGAGTAAGCAGTTTTGCATAATGATTCATTAACATTTCTGGAAAGGGGTCTTGAAGGGTGAAGAGGAGTTGTCCACGTAGTCCAAAGGAGATGGAAAGGGGAATTGTAGGGGGAAAGAACAGAATATGCAGAGATACAGAGTTGTGAACTGGTATGGGGTCTATCCTATCATCTGGAATTGCCAAGGTGGAGGCTATGTGTTGGAGGATCAGGGGAAAATGACCCTAGCAAGGTTAGGAGTGAGGACCAACAAGGCCAGACTTGCATTTTAAATTCTCCTTGTGGTTGAGTAGAGAAGGGAAGGAAGGGAGGGAGGGAAATTGAAGAAAAGTGATTAGCTAGGAGACAGCTGGCTATAGTCTTGGCAGAAGATGACCAGGAGCTAAGAGAAAGAAGGGGTAGTAGGGAGGGAGATTAGGGATGGTATTCAGAACTTTGTGGAAACCAAAATCAGAAGGACTGCTTATTGCTTGGTTTGGTCACTGCAAAGGTAACATTGGCTTGGAGGAGGACTTGGGGTCACAGATTTAGCCTGTTGAAGAGATGGGTGAAGGCTATTGCAAAGTGACTCTACTACTCCAAGAACTAGAAAATAAAAGCTGCCTTCTGAGTGTTAGCATTTTAGTAATATGAAATAAATCTGCATAGATGTGCACCAAGTTGTCTTGATGAGAAAGAATAAAATAGGATATTTAGAAGGACTAGGAAGTAAAGGTTGCTAAGGCAAAGTCAGGTTGTAGAGGTCAATGTTGGCCATGTCTGTCTAAACGCAGGGCTGGGGGGACCCACCCCTACACATGCAGGCACGTGGCTTCACAAGCACTGCCAGTGCCAGTGCAGGGCACAACGCCTGAAAGCAAGAACAGCTGCTCTGCAGATGATTGTGCATTTGACTAACTCCCCTTGTTCCGTTAGTCACCTACTGCTTCTGATCCAGCAGCCCAGGAGATTTGCCTCCAAGGAAAGAATGCAGCGTGCCCTGTGGAGGTGAGACTCAGCTTTGGCTGATGCTTGTGTCGGGCCTGGCTTTACCTGCTCACGAGAGCCCATTCCCAACTCTGCCTCATTCAGAGACATCACTTGGTAGCTCGAAATTGGCCATAGTGGGAACATCAGTGTGCTGGAGCTGCCTTATCAAAACTCCACAGACTGGGTGGCTGAAACTTATTTTCTCACAGTTGTGGAGGGTAGGAGAGGAAAATACAGATGTTGGGAGCAGAGTTCTCCTGAGGCCTCTGTCCTTGGCTTATAAGTGTCTGTCTGCTTCCTGTGTCTTCACATGGTCTTCCCTCTGTGTCCGTGTCCAAGTCCTCTCTTTTTATAAGGACACTACCGTATGGATTAAGGCCCACCCTTAATGAACTCATTTAAAAAATAATTTTTTTTATTAAATGATAACTATGTACATTAATGTAACTCAGGGGTACAGTGTGGTGTTTTCACATACAATTTGAAATATTTTCGTCAAACTGGTTAATATAGCCTTCATGTCATTTTCTTAGTTATTATGTTAAGACGTTTATATTCTACTCTTAGAAAGATTCACTTGTACCCTTGTAAGATAAACCACAGAAGTGATCCCTCCAATCACCCTCCCTCCACCCATTCCCTCCACCCCTCTCACTCCCCCCTCCCGGGATTCTTAGGCTGTTATTAGGTTATAGATTTCATATGAAAGCTATAAATTAATTTCATAATAGGGCTGTGTACATTGGATACTTTTTCTTCCAGTCTTGTGATACTTTGCTAAGAAGAACATTTTCTAGCTCCATCCATGTAAACATGAAGGAGGTAAAGTCTCCATCTTTCTTTATGGCTGAATGAACTCATTTTAAGTTAATCACTTCTTTTTTTTTTTTGAGACGGAGCTTCAAGCTATCCACCTGGGTAGAGTGCCATAGCATCACAGCTCATAGCAACCTCCAACTCCTGGGCTCAAGCGAGTCTCCTGCCTCTGCCTCCCAAGTAGCTGGGACCACAGGCGCCCGCCACAACGCCCGGCCATTTTTTTTTTTTTTTGGTTGCAGGCATCATTGTTGTTTGGTGGGCCCGGGCTGGGGATTCGAACCCGCCACCTTAGGTGTACGTGGCTGGTGCCTTAGCTGATTGAGCCACAGGCGCCGAGCCCAAACATATTTTTTGAAATAATATTAGTAGTCACCTAGTTTATAGTAAAAAAAATAAGAAACAAAATAAATTTTAAAATTTCTATAAACTTCATAAGAAAGTTAAAAAAAAAAAAAAGAAATGGCCTAGTGTGCTGGTTCACACCTGTAATACTAGCTCTCAGAGAGGCTGAGGCTAGTAGATCATTTTAGTTCAGGAGTTTAAGACTAGCTTCTGAAAGAGCAAGACTCTGTCTCTACTAAAAATAGAAAAATTAGCCAGGCATTGGGTGGGTGCCTGTAGTCCCAGTTAATCAGGAGGCTGAGGCATAAGGATTACAAGAGCCCAGAAGTTTAAGGTTGCTGTGAACTAGGATGACACCACGACATGCACTTTACCCAGGGTGACAGAGTCAGACTCTGTCTCCCCCCGAAAAAAAGGAGATGATGAAATCTTGCAGTGTCCTAGTCAGTCCCCACCCAGATATGAGTAGATCATCACTTTATCAAAAGTATTCACATTGTACACACTCCCAGCTACCTTACCATAAGTCACTTAGTAGCCAACTACTGTGTTTCCCTGAAAAAAAGACCTACCCAAAAAATAAGCCCTAGCAGGATTTCTATGCATTTGTTAAATATAAGCCCTACCCTGATAATAAGACCCAGTGATGGGCGTGGCTATGCATATCTGTATGCATTTGGGTGCAGAGCGGACCTTTTATCTGCCATAGCTCCTTTCTCCAAGCTGCGGGTACACCTGTGGTAACCATGGTCACAGGCATCCTATTGCGCACGTGTGAATGGCTAGGGGAAAGGAGTTCAGGCATCACTAATGCCAGTCCCACCAACAAGGTCGGCTCCCCCTGTCAGGTTCCAGAAGAAGATGACTTAACTGTATTTGAATAAATGTAGATTGTTGTATTATACTTAAAAATAAGACATCCCCTGAAAATAAGCCCTAGTGTATCTTCTTGAGAAAAAATAAATATAAGATAGTGTCTTATTT